>JAWDGP010006468.1:337500-392500 GCA_033675545.1 Elysia crispata
ATTCCTACCAGTGTCCGATGGTTCTGAACCGAATGTTGAGACCTCCAAACCATGAATAGGGTGGTTTTCTAACGTTTTCAACGTCGTGTTGTCGATACAATTTGTTTGTAAAAAATCGCATTTCAAATGAGAAGTTTGTATACATAAGATTAGATTATACTTCATATAAATGAAATTGAATATTGGGGTGTTCTCATTTTTTTCTTAATGATAATTCATGCAATTTTCAATATTATAATGGAGACCTTTCTAATTTTTTTTTTTTTTTGTTTAGTTACAAGGTTTAGATTTTTAACATAAACCGAGGCGACCTCAGAAGCTATAGATTTAGTTATTACCAAAATTGCAGAGGGAATTTACTTGGAAATCGAAATGCATCTGAATATCGTGGTAGGAAACTGACACCGTGTCAAGAGTTTGACAAAATTAATGGACGTGGAATGGTGATACTTACAGCCTGAAATTTATTGACAAATTTATTTTTCTTCGTTACTTTACCTTTTTAGCTTTCTTTTTCACATTTTCCCATGGATCTAAGATTTTGGCCAGCTTCATTATCGTTTTCACTGTACGTGTGATTTTTTACCAACGAAATGCACTGTTTTTCTGTCAAGATGCATATTGAGTATAAGTGTTTTGTATGCACGATGAGTTAAAAGCATTCTGGGTGAATGTTGACAGAAATTCAAATTGGATACGGATCTCCAATGTAAGTTGATTCAGTTAAACCACACTCGGATTTCAAATATTGGATGACCACATAGTCCTGCAGAACCAGAATGACGGGTCTAAGTTGATTTAAAGCTATGCAGTACCGGATTTCGGTTGTAAATTGACTCAGAGTGATACCTGCACCAGAGTCGGATTTCAGGAGTAAGTTGACCGCAGAGTCACAACCGTATTTCGGGTGTAATCTGACTTATTTGAGTTATTCCGTACCCGGATTTAGTGGTTTGGGTTTAAAAAAAATATAAAGTAAGGTATAGGGGTTTCCACACAAATCGGTAGTGGTTTTAGCTCAAAGAGTCTGGAAAATAAAAAAAAAAAAGAATGGCAAGTCTATTTTTTATTTTTTTTTTATGCTATAATTGTTACAATCATGATGGTCGAAAATGAAAATGTGCATTTAGTGACTAAGTTCAGCCGAATGATTTTGTTTGTTATTGATTTTTGTTTATTGTTTGTCTTTTTTTTTTTTTGTCTTTTTTTATACGGGTTGTATTGTTCTTATTTATGCTGGCAATCACTATTATTTATTTTCTTATGGTATTTATGCGCGAGTTTGGATACAAATCAATTATTATTGACACGTGAGGTTTGAGTGTAAAGCAAAATGGGCGGAGTTAGGGTCCAACATGACACTGAACCAATATACACCGAAAGGTCGAAGGCTAATTTTTTGACATGTATAATTTCAAATGGTGCTCAATGAATAAAGCTAACCATAAGGGTCATTTTTTGCTTGTTTCTTTATATGTTTTGTTGTCGTTGTTGTTGCTTTTGTTGTTTTTGGTTGTTGTTTTTTGCTGTTGTTGTTTTGTTGTTGTTGTTGTTTTTTTTTTCATTGCTTTTTTGTTTTAGGTTTTTTGTTTGTTTGTTGTTGTTGTTGTTGTTGTTGTTTGTTGTTGTTTTTTGTTGTTTTTTTTCTTGTTGCTTTTTTGCGGGAGGGGTGGTTAATTTTTTTATCCAATTAAAGTTAGTTTTCCAGGTCGAAACTATAAAGTTTATTCAATACTTTTCACTTTACTAATAACGAGGGTTGGCGATTGAAAAGGGAATCCTCTGAAAATTTGGATGATTTTTTTTTAATGTTTAATGTGGCTTTAATCTTATAACTTAACTGACTGCAAAGGCTAAGTTTTGAAAGTGCTTTTTTTTTCCTAAGTATGCAAAAATGGGTCTGGCTTCGGGATTCGAACCTGCAACCTCACGATACATTCACCAACGTTCTAACCATGTTATATAATCACCATTAATGAGGGACAGATACTAAAACACTTTACATCTATAACTTTTGCTACTCTTTCCATCATTCTGAAGTGGCGTCATAGACACTCATAATGAAAGAAAGGGATTGCCTGTGGCACTCAAGGATCCACATTTGACTATCAATATATATAAAAATTCTTGATATCTTATTCTTTTTTTTTAATGAAAAGCATAGTGATAACATCATGTCTAGTTGTTGTAGAGATTAAGTCGATTGCTTCAATATTTTTAAAATATTCATGTTTCCAGACAAGATCCAGACTCAAGATAGTGTAGATCTGCACCGGAAGTAAGATGTGGTTTCAGTATTTTTTGTTATTGAAACGTTTTTACATATATACCACTGTAAGGTCAAGTTTATATAAAGATAGTCGCAAAAGTCAAAGATTTTTAAGGAAGCAGTTTCTATAAACAGTCAATACTTATTGAAATTATGTTATCTAGAAAGCGGGCCACATTGATTGCTTTAACCGGCAGAGATCTCTCTATAAGATAGAGATTCAGAGGACTATGTTTATTCATAGCTCCATGTTTTATATTTATTTCAGTTAACCTACCATTAATAGCACTACACACAATCAGCAGAAAATTATACATATTAAAATGTTGCTGTGCTGAACAAAATATTCGAAATTAATGGCTGCCAAATTAGCGGGGTTGATCGTGGCATTATTCAGGAGTTTCACAGACAATTATGTCGGCAGGACAAAAGCCACACCTATGTATTGACAACAATACAAAAGTTGCATATACCATAAAATAAAAATATTTTTGCGGCTTGCTGCAAATCGCTTCGCGTAAACATACCAATTAAATTAAAAGAATTGATGCTCTCCATAATTATGGAATTCCCAATCGTTACGGCAGAGCATTTAGTGGAGTTGTGTTGCTAGCTGCAAATCGCTTCGTCCAAACAAACTTTAACCACTACTTAGCACTACCTAAAACTCTAGCTCTTATAATTCTTACTTAAAACTAACCCAGTGGTTTGCCTCCTCTAAATCTAAATTTGATACTACTACTACTACTACTACTACTACTACTACTACTACTACTACTACTACTACTACTACTACTACTACTACTACTACTACTACTACTACTACTACTACTACTACTACTACTACTACTACTACTACTACTACTACTACTACTACTACTACTACTACTACTACTACTACTACTACTACTACTAGGTACCACAAAGTGATTTTTCTACCCCAGCAAATTTGAATATACCCAATTGTACTGTAAAGATCTTGTTAAAGTATGAAATTTCCAACAAATTTCATCAAAATCCGTTGGTAAATAAAAAATTTTACAGCTGTTTCAATTTTGCGCATAACGACACAAAACAAATTGCGTGCATCGGGTTGTTTTTAAGGACATATAAAAGTCAATTGTTAAATCTTATGAAACAAAAAAGGACATATTTACAAAGTCCAAGACAATGAATATACACATGCGAAATTTCACGGAGATAGAAAGTAAACAAAAGAATTTATTGGTCATGAAATATGGCCAAAAACACTTGTGGCATATCAAAATTACAAGCAAATACTCTCACTTTTGGACCATCGTAAAAAAACACATATTCTTCAGATTGTTTCAATACTTAGTTTGCTAATACACAATGTTGTATTTAGTTGACTCAATTTTTGTCAGCAACTTAGAAAGCCATTTTGAAAAGATAGAGAAAACCAAAATTGGCATAGCGCCAAAGTTTGCGCCTTGGAAGAAAATTGGTAAAAAAGCGAATCATATTGTAGAAATTATATCATAAAAAACAGTTTTCGTACTAGAGTAATGAAACTTTCGGAGTTTATGGTTTTTTAGATGCTGAACCTGATTATGCTATCTATTTGATAATTTGACCACTGTTTCTATTTCAAAACTGCATTGTAAGTCAATGATAGAAGTAAAAAATTAATAGTCACAGATGAATTATGATTGAACATATATTTTCAAATGTATACATTATGATTTTGATAGCTGTAGAAAACTCCCATGATAAACTGAGGTTCAATACACGCTTACATTAAAGCTGAAACTGTATGAAACTGTAAAAGAAAGTATTACATAAGAGACAAAATACATTACATTTTTCAAAATATAAATTGAGAACCAATTCATGTAAAGGAATTAGCAAGCCTGAAAATACCAATATTTTGTTAAATGAAAACAATTTGAGCCTGCAACTTTAAAAAATTATAAAGTATAAACAGAAATTTTCGTTTCTTTTAAATTGTGAAGGTTTCTGTTCCGTATATATGTTTTTTTAAGCCGCACCTATTTCTACGTCGTCTCCTATTTTTTTTTCTGTAAAGAAAGCTAACCCTGTCTTTATCACAGCTAGTTTAGGTAATGCCACGTTCTCTCAATCCGAGCGAGAAGTCTGCTCGTCTCTCAGATACCTCCAGTACTGTAAAACTTCTCTACTGTCACCTCTTGTAGACCGTCGCGCACAATTGTCTCTTTCTCTGCAGCAATTGGGGCTGACTGACCAATAGACATTAATTGCCAACATCAGAGAAGAGGAGACAAAACAGAAGGAAACGAAGTGTAAGGCCAAAGGCAGACAGTGATAAGCTATACAGATTCAATAAGCGAGACCACTCTAGTGATGTGCTCAAAATAAATAAAACATGACTATAACGGGAATTTTAGTTCCAGGAGAAAAATCCTGCTGTAAGCAAGTTCCCGCTTCAGGAATGCAAAGAGATCTATCCCCACCCCCCTCAAGAAAAAAAAAAGAAAAAGTTACTGTACGAACTACTACTTGTAAGTGTAAACACAGCTTGACAAAAAGAAAACGACTAATAGGCACCCGCAAAATCTTTTTATAGCTATCACGTGGTTTTAAGAAATCATGGAGGCTGTGCTATTATTGTCCATCACGTGGTTCAAAATATACAAACAATGTGTCTATAGCAGTACCATCTGTCTAGGAGGCCTGTTCACAAGGTTACGTAACATTATTCAGATGGGCCATCATCTGGCTAGCTATCAGCCACCTGCGCGAAGTTTGAACAGTTGATTAGAGTATGCTTAGCAGTACACACTGTGTTTTCACTGGACTCTCCTGCCATTTTGTTATTGGATTACATTCATTCTTTCTTGGATTATATTTCTTATCTTATTCTTTGTTATTCGCCCTTGGATTGCACCTTGTTCTAACAGATGCTTTCAATGTGGAACATTCCAAGAATGCTTTTTTGTGATTTGGTGTAGATTTTCCTCTAAATGTGTGCACACTGATAGAGTATGACCCGTGGCACCAAACATCATACAATGTAATATAAATAAATATATATATATATATATATATATATATATATATATATATAGACTGATAAACAATTATACATGTTAAGTTCATCTAAATATGCTTTAAGTTTAATTAGCTTTTCACTTTATGGTCTCTGCGATATCACTTTATAGAGAGAAGGTGTGCTAAAGTGGGAGCCAAAGTTTTTTAAAAGCCTTTTAACTAAAATCTCTGATACTCAAAGTGCCCTCAATACTTTAACCTTAAGTTTCATATTTCATTATATGGTGTATCGGTGTCATAATCAATTTCCTTAACTGTTTATTGTTTAGGGGAAGAAAGTGCACTGTTACAAACTGTAAGAGCGGCTATGCCAGTCAGAAGGGGAAAGAAAGTGAAACGGTTATTTTATAATTATGGTTTTCCGAAGGACCCAACTGAATGTCATAAATGGGTTTCGAGTCTCCCTAACAAAATTGAGAAAGTGACTGAACATATTGGAGTATGCAGTCGACACTGGCTCTCTGAAACTCCTCACATTCGAAGAGGAAGATAATATTTATAATCTCTATGCATCCTCCTATTAACTTTGGTGAGATACCTTCACCATCCATATCACATGCTCATCCAAAAACTCCTCGCCCTACCTAAAAAAAGCTCTCAGTGAAAACAAAGTCAGAGAAATTGACGAACTGGATACATTCATAGTAAAAAATAAGTTTAACTGTGACACTGTTCAGGAAGCCTTTCAAGAAAGTTTGCTCCTCTATGGACCCAGTGCTTGTAATGCAGATAGAACAGAACAAGCACTTGCCAGCTTCAGTCGCGGTGGTTGTATGCATGAATATGTTATATACTTCCATATTAGACTTAGAGATGCAGATGCAGGAGTGACTGTAATTCAATTTGAAAACTACAACGGTTTTAATTTGGTAACACACCCAAATTTACCCTATAAAACTGTGAATCAATGGGATCAGCTAGAAGTTGTCCTTCATTTTTACACTGGAACAGGTTAGTACTGCCCATCATTCTGACCACCCTCCCCTCCCACATACACATAGACTTCTGTCTGTATCTCTTTCACTCTAAATATCACCATAACTTTTTTTGTCTTTCACATTCTGTCATTCTTTGTTTTGCTCTTGACATGTTACTCCAGTGCCTTTATTTAATGTAGCCTACTGTAACACTGTGTTATCAAGTCTCGAAAAGGTGTACATGTGGATCTGAGTTTCAAAGTGTAAATATTTGAATGTAATAGAAATTATGATGAGAAGGGAGAGTGTGTGTGTGTGAGAGAGAGAGAGAGAGAGACCCGGAAGGGTTAAGAGTCGGATTGAGCTAGAGAGATGAAAAAAAGAGAGAAGGCCAGATATAAAGCGCACATGGCTAGCACCTATTACCATATCTAGCACCCCCCTTTTCCACACAAATAGACCTCTGGCTGTCTGCATCTCTTTCACCCATTCTCTCTCTCTCTCTCTCTCTCTCTCTCTCTCTCTCTCTCTCTCTCTCTCTCTCTCTCTCTCTCTCTCTCTCTCTCTCTCTCTCATTCATTATTTTATCTCTTGCTCTAAGATTCTACGTACCTACTATGTTTGTTTTTGTTCCTTGGTCGAATTTTACAAAATTATAATCTCTGTCCCCCCCCCCCTCTCTCTCTCTCTCTCTCTCTCTCTCTCTCTCTCTCTCTCTCCCTCTTTCCCTCTCTCTTCATTTGCTTCTTCTGACTTGATACAATCATTATCTGATGTACGTGTTCTTAGTGTGTCACTCGAGTGCCGGTATTTGATGTACCGTACCACTGTATTATCAAATCTCGAAAAGTGTACATGTGCATTTGAGTTTCTAAGTATTTGAATGTATAGCCTACATGTACTTAGAAGTTATGATGAAGAGGGAGGGAGGGAGAGAGAGAGAGAGAGAGAGAGAGAGAGAGAGAGAGAGAGAGAGAGAGAGAGAGAGACGAGGGTTAAGAGTCGTATTAAGTTAAAGATGAGAGAGAGAGACGGGGGTTTAGAGTCGGACTAATCTAAAGATGAGAGAGAGAGAGACGGGGGTTAAGAGTCGGATTAATCTAAAGATGAGAGAGAGAAAGAAAGAGAGAGAGAGAGAGAGAGAGAGAGAGAGAGAGAGAGAGAGAGAGAGAGAGAGAGAGAGAGAGAGAGAGAGAGAGAGCACATTGCTAGCACCCCGCAGACCGGCCCATCTGAATAATATTACATAACCTATGAACAGGCCTCCTAGATAATTGGTACTGGTCTAAACGGACACGGACCCCCATCTGACGTCACAAAATTCGTGTTTGACTCAGATTTCACTTCCTTTCCACCAATGTTCAAAATGGAGAAAGGACGTGTGTTCAAAACGTATGAATAGTTTGAGGCAGCCCTTAAATCATTTTCAGTGGCACTCACAGTCTCTTTGTGAAAAGATCGAGTGAGTCAGTGAAAGAACTAATACTGAAGTACCTAAAATATAAAAGCATTCTCTTTGTGTGCAAGCACTCCCCGTCCAATCACACCAGCTCCTCGACGGGTCAGCGCCTATGCTAAAGGTAAGTCCCATCAATTGTGCCAATGAGATTTAGAGTTAAATATAGATAGGTCTTATATCCAGATCTAGACGATCTGATTTTAGATTTTAGTGATTGGTTAAAGATAAGGGGTGAGTTATCCTAAGCCTAGATTTTTAAATCCTTCCCTGCCTCTTGGAGTAGATCTAGATCTAGATTCTAGATCTATAACAGAATGGAAAATTTGGCATGAGGGCACCAAAAGCCTTATTGAAAGACATTGTCAGAGTACTGATCTGAAACATTTTGCAGTTCATAGGACAAATATTATAATTTACTCTAGATCTAGATTTTCCAATCAATCATTTATTTTGAGGTTTCAGATTTTATAAGCCAAAGTTATTTTTCTTTAAATGTTGGCCACTGCCTACCATGTGACTTGATGCTATAGATACACTAAATGAACTTTGTAGCATTCAACTCTATCTATAGATACATAACTACATACTCTTCATCACTTTCACAGGTCCCTCAAACTAGATTGTCAAGCCAAGATTCGGTTGAAGATCCAGAGGCCGAGACCAGTCTCCGCCCTTCCTGGCCATCACAGTGTAGTATTTGAACCATCAAGAGCATGGCCTCACCCAAGAAGTAATTACACTTTCCTTTGTTTTTTTCTATTCTGCCTCTTATGGAAATGAATACATATTTTTATATACATGCGGACTGTGGAGAAAAGACAGGAAAGCCTGCATTGCTTGTTCGCTTGTACTGTTACAATGCAGGCAGGGCAAAATGCTAAGGATTTTTTTCTATTTAAAGTTTTGGTGCTTTCTTTCCAGTTTTTACAGGTTGGGAAGCGGTGTCAATTTTGCAGAAATAAATTGAATATAGGAAAAAAAAGGTTATTTAGCTCTGTCGTTATAGCAATGGTTTTCGCTATTCGAGATGTTAAACATGGGTTCCACTGTACAGGAAAGAGAATTGTTCGTAAATTTAGGGAATTCTGTATACATTTTACATTCATGTGATCCCCCACAAATTCTGTCCTTGGACAGACAAACTTTTGTTGAAGGTTGGACGTGCAAAAGAAATGGTAAAAATATAATTCTACGCTGAGTACGATATTTTTCCATCATTGAGTACCAACCTGTGCGAAAGTATAAAACTAGACGATATATTATTTAGTATAATGTATTTTTTATTATTATTATTAATATAAATTTTTATACATTTCAATTCCAATATTGAGATTTGTATTGTAGTTCAAACTATCCATGATATTGGTGTTTATTTTATCATTCATTTGTATAAAAAAAATTTCTTCTCTCTATCTTTACACCCACAGCCCACCGTTATTTCCAACGAAAGATCATTCTTATTTCTTCATATGATAATAGTGAGTACAGCTAGGTGTTTTGTTGGTTTTTTTTTTCAGGATACCATATCTACTCTCTCTCTCTCTCTCTCTCTCTCTCTCTCTCTCTCTCTCTCTCTCTCTCTCTCTTCTAATATACAAATTTATAACTCGTCATTATACCGAGAAAAACTTGCTTCATTAAAACCAGTTTCAGCATTAGAAAAGAAAATCCTCAGTTTATAAAGCCACTTTAAAACTATTACAAAAGTATATAAATTCTCTCTCTCTCTCTCTCTCTCTCTCTCTCTCTCTCTCTCTCTCTCTCTCTCTCTCTCTCTCTCTCTGTCTCTCTCCCTCCCTCTCTCTCTGTATATATATATATATATATATATATATATATATATATATATATATCCCCTTCTTTTCTTCCCTATCCTTTCTCTGTGTAACTCGTTCCTTTCTATTCATAATTATATGTTCCTCTCAACATCTTCAGTGATAATCTGACAGAGATCTTCAACCTCTTCTTCATTTTGAGAAGATCAGCAGCCACAGACTAAGCAACTTGAGACAATGTGCTTTTGAGAGAGAATCCTTACCATCTACTGAGTTTTGAAAAGTGACGCAACACCTAGTTTTGCCCTTGATGTGTAAGTTGATCTTCTTTTCTCAAGAATTTTAAACTACTTTAAATTCATGTGATCATTGCTTTTGATGTCATAGAAAAAGTGCTGAGACCTTCTGTTGGTTCAATTCAAGCAGCCTTTTGACATCATGGCATTATTATTATTTTTTTTGCGTGTGTGTTTTTCTTCGTTTTCTTCAGTAGGACAGACGAGTTTTTCAATCTTTCATGTCATCTCTTTTCTTATCCTCTGAGCTTAAAACAAACTTCATCTTTCACAAAAAACATTTTTCTTTTGGATTTTCTCAAAAAAATTAAGAGAGGGAAAAAATCATTTCTTCTTGCTTTAAGTCTTTGCAGGTCATGACAAATTTTGGGCTACGTTTGTAGATCAATCAAAGGTAGTCAGCTAACACCTCATGTACAAGTGAGACTAACATGTTTACCTTCTAAAATTCATGTCTTTCTTTTCAACCAAATTTCATGTCTGCAAAGTGTTGTCTGTGAGTACAGTATTATCTTTATTTACTTACATGTATCTTTATGTAAGTCGCCATGTAGTGATGTATTTTCTGGGTTTTTTTTTTACTTCAAATTTCAAAGAGCATTAGAACGAGAGAGAGAGAGAGAGAATATATATATATATATATATATATATATATATTCAAGCAGCTTTGTGACATCATTGCATTATTATTATTTTTTTGTGTGCGTTTTTCTTCGTTTTCTCCAGTAGGACAGACAGGTTTTTCAATCTTTCATGTCATCTCTTTTCTTATCCTCTCAGCTTAAAACAAACTTCATCTTTCACAAAAATCATTTTTGTTTTGGATTTTCTCAAAAAATAAAGAGAGGGAAAAAATCATTTGTTCCTTCTTTGTCTTTGCAGGTCAAGACAAATTTTGGGCTACGTTTGTAGACCAATCAAAGGTAGTTAGCTTGCACCTTATGTACAAGTGAGACTTGTCTGCAAGGTGTTGTCTGTGAATACATTCCTTCGTATTATGTTTTTTTTTTCACTATGTGTGATTTGAGTCCTTTGAACTTTCCAGCTTTGAAAATGTTATAGAACTGGAGTGAGATGTTATATTTGCAATCTTTGCTGTACTTATGGCAGTGGTTGTCTATACATAATTTTATGTAGAACAGCGCTCAACATATGTGGTATTCATCTACGTTCAAACAACAAAGACAATATATGTTTATATTGCTTACAACTACGTTTATTAGATACATCTTTTTTTGTTGTTGTTTTTTTTTTTTTTTTTGTAGCTAGACACAAATCCTTAGATGATTCATGGAAAATACCCGGTATATCAATGAATTAGGTGCCCTGCTCTTTAGATTAGGCAATCATGACCTTCTGCGCATCTCTATATCTTGATGCTGTTAGTGCATCTGTCACTCATTTTACATTTAGCCGCTTTTTTAATCCATGCTACATCTTCTCTCGCTTCTTTCCCCTGCTGCCTTTTCCTTTAAAATCAATCCAGTTCTCAAAAATGTTTCAGTTTCTTTTTTCTCATCACATGGCCAAAAAATACTGCCTGTAGATTAAATATGGTATTTATGAGCATATATATGCCAGCTCCTCGTACCACACTTTAGTTTGATTTCTTTGAAGTCCATAAATAAGATTCATAGCATTCTCTTTAGGAACCACATTTCTGTTTCCTCCAGTTAATTTTGTAGTTGTTTTTTTAAATTGTCCAAGCCTAACATCCAGGGATGGGTTCAGTAAAACACTCCAGTGCCTTTTTTGATGCGATTTCAGAGTTGTTGTGTCCATCTCTTCACATTCAAGTGCCCAAGTATTTTCATTGATTCCTGAAGGAATTACCTTTGGCTACTAAAAAATTGATCTGTGCACACGCATTGTTTCGATTGACGACCATTATTTCTGTATTTTTGCTCTTTAATCCATATCCTTTCCTTCTGCTTTCTTCTTCAGTGATGTCTAATAATTGTGGCAAGTCTTCTTTATTTTCTGCAATTAATACAGCGTCATCAGCGTATCTCATGTTGCTTACTTTGTGCCCTCCTATTTTAATTCCTGGGTATCCTTCTATGCTTCTCAAATCATTTCACTGTAGAGAGAGAGAAAAGGTCTGGAGCAAGCACACATCCTTGTCAGACACCGCACTTTATTATTTTTTTTGTTTTAATGAGCTGATTTACCCATCAACTCACATTGTTGCTGTCTGATATCATTTCATGTTTTATTTTTAATTGGTCTTGCCCATGGACCTCTCACAGACTAGCAGAGGGAAAGATACCCTCATTCCTCTTTCTCAGAGTTCGCTCTGAGCTGCCGCCCAATATAAGTCATGCTTTTTTACCTCTAATTTGAGCAAATATTATAAATTTGAGTTAATCTTAAAGCATTCTAAGATTTACACTTTTTATAAACATACATTTAATTTTTACACTGCTTGCTGTAGCCATTCTTTTTTTGCTCTTCAGTGGTGCCATTTTAATAATGAGCTATAAGAATATGATCTTCAGCTCAACACTGTATGATGTAACTGTCTAAACCTCGCCTCCATTCTCACTCTTTCTTTTCTCTCCCATTTTTGTCGTTCTGTCTTATTCTGGGCTTAGACTATGAGGATTTTCTCCTTTTCCCTTGTCCTATATCCTATATCATTTTTTCACATATTAAATCTTCATTTCTATTTTTCACTTCATATTAAGACATTAGCTCTAAACTCTTATTAGAGCTGGCTAACCAGAGTCAAACCTTTTTTTTCTTTTTCTCCCAACTCTTGAGGCTTTTATGTGAGGGATATGTGGACCCAAGGGTGCAACTAGCCGATTTTTGAAAGGAGGACCTCGGGGTAGTAACAATATTTCTAATCCAGGTTAATTCGAGGCACTTGTGGGATTGACTGACAGTGATAAAAATAGCATTATATGAAAGAATATATTTGTGAACTTCTCTTCCTATATTTTTAGTTAAAAAACTTTGTACAGTGCTATCTTTATTTAAGCTCATGTATCTTTATGTAAGTCGCCATGTAGCGATGTATTTTCTGGCTTTATTTTTACTTCAAATTTCAAAGAGGGTTAGAACGAGAAAGAGAAATATATATATATATATATATATATATATATATATATAGAGAGAGAGAGAGAGAGAGAGAGAGAGAGAGAGAGAGAGACAGACAGACAGACAGACAGACAGACAGACAGCATAAGCATACAATGACAATATATATATATATATATTAAAATTTAAGTTATTTTTGTTTTAAATATTTTATTATATAAGCCTCTAGTTTTAAATGTTACAAAACTTATAACCATTTCTAAAGAAACTCAAGTTTCAGTATACATTGTCGATTTTAGTCGAGACGCCTATAATAAAAGCCTTTTCAGTTGAATATTGCTCACCCGATCGGCTGGTTAATCAGCTCACTGTTACGATGACATTTGTTAATAGCTATCTAGAGCAACTCCTTCACAGTCAAAACAACATCGTTCTCAAAACATAGAGAGGACGTGTTTTTTTACATTGTGAATGTCAAGGTGGTGGTTCTTGTGGAAACGGTCGACCTAGTTTTGGATTAACAAAAGACAAACGTTTGTTGCCTCGTCTTTTTTTCCTAGTCTTTATTTGGCTAAGGTTTTACCCCCATATTAATCTTTCTTTTTTGTGATTCCTTTTCAGAAGTAAAACGTGGGACCTTGTTTGAATCCTCAAAGCATTCTTGTCATCCAGTTACTATTTCTCTGGATAACGCATTTAAAGAGAACATGGAAACTATGTTGACTGGAGTAAAAACCTAATTAATGTTTTTGAAAAAAATTTATGTGAACTATTAATTGTCTTTTATTGTAATGCAATGTGAGCTGAAAGTCAAACAAATTAAAGTCCATTTAACAGGCAATGCCCTTATATGTATTATCTCTTTTAATGAAAATGTCATAAAATTAATTCGTTTATGTTATATACATAAGTTTCACTGACGTTATTTTTAAAAGACTGTTATGTGTCTTTTTAATTATTTTAGAAAACAATGTGTATTATAATGATTTCTTTTTATATTTTTATAATTTGGATTTCTCTGAATAAACTCAGATAACAATCTTTTTTTTTATCTGTCTTTGTTGTTTTTGATAAATGTCTTGTTTTTAATAGGTTTTCGTATGTATTTATGGTATTCATCAAGTGATTTCAATTCATTGCAATTTGCACAGAGTTTAAGATCCGTCATTTTTATACAAAAGAAATATTGAACTCCATTTACAGTAATAGAAACATAAACCCTTATTACCGAATTGATAATGCGTGGGTGGTATGTGTTGATGGTGAATCAATATTGAATAATTAAATAGGGGTGAAAAAATCCGCTTCATTTCTACCTCTACAAATCAAGCATAATTAAATATTATTACAATAGAATAGAATTCGAAATTTTTAAAAAAATTCAAAACGGTAGAAAGATTTCCATTTTTTCTTTCTCTATACTAATACAATAGCAATGCTGTAGAATCGAAATGATCCCTATAAATCATCAAAATAATACCATATTATCAAAATATAATCGAATTTCAGACCGGAGTAAAATTGGAATTATGCTAATTATAGAGATTACCAAATTGGAATTAACCGGCGGCCATATTAGAAATATGCTAACTATAGAGACTTCCAAATCGGAATTAACCACGGCCATATTGGATTATACTAAATATAGAGATTGCCTAAATAGAATTAACTGGCGACCATATTGGAATTATGCTAATTATAGAGATTACTAAATTGGAATTAATCGGCGGCCATATTGGCATTATGCTAATTTTAGAGATGGCGAAAATAGAATTAATCGGCGGCCATATTGGATTTATGCTAATTATAGAGATTGCCAAAATAGAATCAACTGGCGGCCACATTGAAATTATGCTAATTATAGAGATTACCAAGATAAAATTAACCGGCGGCCATATTGAATTTATGCTAATTATAGAGATTACCAAGATAAAATTAACCCGAGGCCATATTGGCATTATGCTAATTATAGAGATGGCCAAAATAGAATTAACTGGCGGCCATATTGGATTTAATGTACTTATATAGATTACCAAAATGAAATTGGAATTATGCTAATTATAGAGATGGCCAAAATATAATTAATCGGCGGCTATATTGGATTTGTTGTATTTATATAGATTACCAGAATGAAATTCGAATTATTCTAATTATAGAGATGGCCAAAATAGAATTAATCGGCGGCTATATTGGATTTATGCTAATTATAGAGATGGCCAAAATAGAATCAACTGGCGGCCACTATGAAATTATGCTTGTTATAGAGCTTACCAAGATAAAATTAACCGGCGGCCATATTGGCATTATGCTAATTATAGAGATGGCCAAAATAGAATAAATTGGCGGCAATATTGGATTTATTGTACTTATATAGATTACCAAAATTAAATTGAAATTATGCTAATTATAGAGATGGCCAAAATAGAATTAATCGGCGGCTATATTGGTTTTCTTGTATTTATACAGATTACTAGAATAAAAATCGAATTATACAAATTATAGAGATGGCCAAAATAGAATCAATTGGCGGCCACATTGAAATTATGCTTATTATAGAGATTACCAAGATAAAATTAACCGGCGGCCATATTGAATTTATGCTAATTATAGAGATGGCCAAAAATACATGTAGAATTAATTGGCGGCCATATTGAATTTATTGTATTTATATAGATTACCAGAATGAAATTCGAATTATTCTAATTATAGAGATGGCCAAAACAGAATTATTCGGCGGCTATATTGGATTTATGCTAATTATAGTGATGGCCAAAATAGAATCAACTGGCGGCCACATTGAAATTATGATTGTTATAGAGATTACCAAGATAAAATTAACCGGCGGCCATATTGGTATTATGCTTATTATAGAGATGGCCAAAATAGAAATAATTGGCGGCCATATTGGATTTTTTGTATTAATATAGATTACCAGAATGAAATTCGAATTATGCTAATTATAGAGATGGCCAAAACAGAATTAATCGGCGGCTATATTGGATTTATGCTAATTATAGTGATGGCCAAAATAGAATCAACTGGCGGCCACATTTAAATTATGCTTGTTATAGAGATTACCAAGATAAAATTAACCGGCGGCCATATTGGCATTATTCTAATTATAGAGATGGCCAAAATAGAATTAATTGGCGGCCATATTGGATTTATTGTATTTATATAGATTACCAGAATGAAAATCGAATTATGCTAATTATAGAGCTGGCCAAAATAGAATTAATTGGCGGCCATATTGGATTTATTATATTTATATAGATTACAGGATGAAATTCGAATTATGCTAATTATAAAGATGGCCAAAATAGAATTAATTGGCGGCCATATTGGATTTATTGTATTTATATAGATTACCAGAATGAAATTCGAATTATTCTAATTATAGAGATGGCCAAAACAGAAATAATTGGCGGCCATATTGGATTTATTGTATTTATATAGATTAACAGAATGAAAATCGAATTATGCTAATTATAGAGATGGCCAAAATAGAATTAATTGGCGGCCATATTGGATTTATTGTATTTATATAGATTACCAGAATGAAATTCGATTTATTCTGATTATAGAGATGGCCAAAACAGAAATAATTGGCGGCCATATTGGATTTATTGTATTTATATAGATTAACAGAATGAAAATCGAATTATGCTAATTATAGAGATGGCCAAAATAGAATTAATCGGCGGCTATATTGGATTTATGCTTATTATAGAGATGGCCAAAATAGAATCAATTGGCGGCCACATTGAAATTATGCTTATTATAGAGATTACCAAGATAAAATTAACCGGCGGCCATATTGAATTTATGCTAATTATAGAGATGGCCAAAATAGAATTAATTGGCGGCCATATTGGATTTATTGTATTTATATAGATTACCAGAATGAAATTCGAATTATTCTAATTATAGAGATGGCCAAAACAGAATTAATCGGCGGCTATATTGGATTTATGCTAATTATAGAGATGGCCAAAATAGAATCAACTGGCGGCCACATTGAAATTATGCTTGTTATAGAGATTACCAAGATAAAATTAACCGGCGGCCATATCGGCATTATGCTAATTATAGAGATGGCCAAAATAGAACTAATTGGCGGCCATATTGGATTTTTTGTATTTATATAGATTACCAGAATAAAATTCGAATTATTCTAATTATAGAGATGGCCAAAATACATGTAGAATTAATTGGCGGCCATATTGAATTTATTGTATTTATATAGATTACCAGAATGAAATTCGAATTATTCTTATTATAGAGATGGCCAAAATAGAATTAATCGGCGGCTACATTGGATTTATGCTAATTATAGAGATGACCAAAATAGAATCAACTGGCGGCCACATTGAAATTATGCTTGTTATAGAGATTACCAAGATAAAATTAAGCGGCGGCCATATTGGAATTATGCTAATTATAGAGATGGCCAAAATAGAATTTATCGCCGGCCATATTGGATTTATGCTTATTATAGAGATGGCCAAAATAGAATCAATTGGCGGCCACATTGAAATTATGCTTATTATAGAGATTACCAAGATAAAATTAACCGGCGGCCATATTGAATTTATGCTAATTATAGAGATGGCCAAAATAGAATTGGCGGCCATATTGGATTTATTGTATTTATATAGATTACCAGAATGAAATTCGAATTATTCTAATTATAGAGATGGCCAAAATAGAATTAATCGGCGGCTATATTGGATTTATGCTAATTATAGAGATGGCCAAAATAGAATCAACTGGCGGCCACTTTGAAATTATGCTTGTTATAGAGATTACCAAGATAAAATTAACCGGCGGCCATATTGGCATTATGCTAATTATAGAGATGGCCAAAATAGAATTAATTGGCGGCCATATTGGATTTTTTGTATTTATATAGATTACCAGAATGAAATTCGAATTATTCTAATTATAGAGATGGCCAAAATAGAATTAATCGGCGGCTATATTGGATTTATGCTAATTATAGAGATGGCCAAAATAGAATCAACTAGCGGCCACATTGAAATTATGCTTGTTATAGAGATTACCAAGATAAAATTAACCGGCGGCCATATTGGCATGATGCTAATTATAGAGATGGCCAAAATAGAATTAATTGGCGGCCATATTGGATTTTTTGTATTTATATAGATTACCAGAATGAAATTCGAATTATGCTAATTATAGAGATGGCCAAAACAGAAATAATTGGCGGCCATATTGGATTTATTGTATTTATATAGATTACCAGAATGAAATTCGAATTATTCTAAAGATAGAGATGGCCAAAATAGAATTAATCGGCGGCTATATTGGATTTATGTTAATTATGGAGATGGCCAAAATAGAATCAACTGGCGGCCACATTAAAATTATGCTTGTTATAGAGATTACCAAGATAAAATTAACCGGCGGCCATATTGGCATTATGCTAATTATAGAGATGGCCAAAACAGAATTAATTGGCGGCCATACTGGATTTATTGTATTTATATAGATTACCAGAATGAAATTCGAATTATGCTAATTATAGAGATGGCCAAAACAGAAATAATTGGCGGCCATATTGGATTTATTGTATTTATATAGATTACCAGAATGAAATTCGAATTATTCTAATTATAGAGATGGCCAAAATAGAATTAATCGGCGGCTATATTGGATTTATGCTAATTAAAGAGATGACCAAAATAGAATCAACTGGCCGCCACATTGAAATTATGCTTGTTATAGAGATTACCAAGATAAAATTAACCGGCGGCCATATTTGCATGATGCTAATTATAGAGATGGTCAAAATAGAATTAATTGGCGGCCATATTGGATTTATTGTATTTATATAGATTACCAGAATGAAATTCGAATTATTCTAATTATAGAGATGGCCAAAATAGAATTAATCGGCGGCTATATTGGATTTATGCTAATTATAGAGATGGCCAAAATAGAATCAACTGGCGGCCACATTGAAATTATGCTTATTATAGAGATGGCCAAAATAGAATTAACCGGCGGCCATATTGGATTTAATGTACTTATATAGATTACCAAAATGAAATTGGAATTATGCTAATTATAGAGATGGCCAAAATAGAATTAATCGGCGGCTATATTGGATTTGTTGTATTTATATAGATTACTAGAATGAAAATCGAATTATGCTAATTATAGAGATGGCCAAAATAGAATTAATCGGCGGCCATATTGGATTTATGCTAATTATAGAGATGGCCAAAATAGAATCAACTGGCGGCCACATTGAAATTATGCTTATTATAGAGATTACCAAGATAAAATTAACCGGCGGCCATATTGGCATTATGCTAATTATAGAGATGGCCAAAATAGAATTAATTGGCGGCCATATTGGATTTATTGTATTTATATAGATTACCAGAATGAAATTCGAATTATGCTAATTATAGAGATGGCCAAAATAGAATTAATTGGCGGCCATATTGGATTTATTGTATTTATATAGATTACCAGAATGAAATTCGAATTATGCTAATTATAGAGATGGCCAAAATAGAATTAATCGGCGGCTATATTGGATTTATGCTAATTATAGAGATGGCCAAAATAGAATCAACTGGCGGCCACATTGAAATTATGCTTGTTATAGAGATTACCAAGATAAAATTAACCGGCGGCCATATTGGCATTATGCTAATTATAGAGATGGCCAAAATAGAATTAATTGGCGGCCATATTGGATTTATTGTATTTATATAGATTACCAGAATGAAATTCGAATTATTCTAATTATAGAGATGGCCAAAATACATGTAGAATTAATTGGCGGCCATATTGAATTTATTGTATTTATATAGATTACCAGAATGAAATTCGAATTATTCTATTTATAGAGATGGCCAAAACAGAATTAATCGGCGGCTATATTGGATTTATGCTAATTATAGAGATGGCCAAAATAGAATCAACTGGCGGCCACATTGAAATTATGCTTGTTATAGAGATTACCAAGATAAAATTAACCGGCGGCCATATTGGCATTATGCTAATTATAGAGATGGCCAAAATAGAATTAATTGGCGGCCATATTGGATTTATTGTATTTATATAGATTACCAGAATGAAATTCGAATTATGCTAATTATAGAGATGGCCAAAATAGAATTAATCGGCGGCCATATTGGATTTATTGTATTTATATAGATTGCCAAAATAGAATCAACTGTCGGCCACATTGAAATTATGCTAATTATTGAGATGGCCAAAATAGAATTAATCGGCGGCCATATTGGATTTATGCTAATTATAGAGATGGCCAAAATAGAATCAACTGGCGGCCACATTGAAATTATGCTTGTTATAGAGATTACCAAGATAAAATTAACCGGCGGCCATATTGGCATTATGCTAATTATAGAGATGGCCAAAATAGAATTAATTGGCGGCCATATTGGATTTATTGTATTTATATAGATTACCAGAATGAAATTGGAATTATGCTAATTATAGAGATGGCCAAAATAGAATTAACCGGCGGCCATATTGGATTTATTGTATTATATAGATTACCAGAATAGAAAATTGAATTATGCTAATTATAGAGATGGCCAAAATAGAATTCACCGGCGGCCATTTTGAATTTATGCTAATTATAGAGATGGCCAAAATAGAATTAACTGGCGGCCATTTTTAATTTATGCTAATTATAGAGATTACCAAAATAGAATTAACCGGCGGCCATATTGGAATTATGCTAATTATAGAGATGGCCAAAATAGAATACACTGGCGGCCATATTGGAATTATGCTTATTATAGAGATTACCAAGATAAAATTAACCGGCGGCCATATTGGATTTATGCTAATTATAGAGATGGCCAAAATAGAATCAACTGGCGGCCACATTGAAATTATGCTTATTATAGAGATTACCAAGATAAAATTAACCGGCGGCCATATTGGATTTATGCTAATTATAGAGATGGCCAAAATAGAATTAACCGGCGGCCATATTGGATTTATGCTAATTATAGAGATGGCCAAAATAGAATTCACCGGCGGCCATATTGGATTTATTGTATTTATATAGATTACCAAAATGAAATTGGATTTATGATAAGTACCAAGATAAAATATTGGTAAATAAGCTACTTATAGAGATGGCCAAAATAGAATTAATCGGCGGCCATATTGGATTTATGCTAATTATAGAGATGGCCAAAATAGAATCAACTGGCGGCCACATTGGATTTATGCTAATTATAGAGATGGCCAAAATAGAATTAATCGGCGGCCATATTGAAATTATGCTTATTATAGAGATTACCAAGATAAAATTAACCGGCGGCCATATTGAATTTATGCTAATTATAGAGATGGCCAAAATAGAAATTAACCGGCGGCCATATTGAATTTATGCTAATTATAGAGATGGCTAAAATAGAAAATAACCGGCGGCCATATTGAATTTCTGCTAATTATAGAGATGGCTAAAATAGAAATTAACCGGCGGCCATATTGAATTTATGCTAATTATAGAGATGGCCATAATAGAGTTAATTGGCGGCAATATTGGATTTATGCTTGTTATAGAGATTACCAAGATAAAATTAACCGGCGACCATATTGAATTTATGCTAATTATAGAGATGGCCAAAATAGAAATTAACCGGCGGCCATATTGAATTTATGCTAATTATAGAGATGGCCAAAATAGAAATTAACCGGCGGCCATATTGGATTTATGCTAATTGTAGAGATGGGCAAAATAGAAATTAACCGGCGGCTATATTGGATTTATGCTAATTGTAGAGATGGCCAAAATAGAATCAACTGGTGGCCATATTAAATTTGGATTTAATGTACTTGTATAGATTACCAAAATGAAATTGGAATTATGCTAATTATAGAAATGGCCAAAATAGAATTAACCGGCAGCCATATTGGATTTATTGTATTTATATAGATTACCAGAATGGAATTCGAATTATGCTAATTATAGAGATGGCCAAAATATAATTAACCGGCGGCCATATTGGATTTATTGTATTTATATAGATTACTAGAATGAAAATCGAATTATGCTAATTATAGAAATGGCCAAAATAGAATTAACCGGCGGCCATATTGGATTTATTGTATTTATATAGATTACCAGAATGAAATTCGAATTATGCTAATTATAGAGATGGCCAAAATAGAATTAACCGGCGGCCATATTGGATTTATTGTATTTATATAGATTACTAGAATGAAAATCGAATTATGCTAATTATAGAGATGGCCAAAATAGAATTAATCGGCGGCTATATTGGATTTATGCTAATTATAGAGATGGCCAAAATAGAATCAACTGGCGGCCACATTGATAATATGGTATTGTTTTGATGATTTATAGAAATCATTTCGATTCTACAGCATTGGTATTGTATTATTAGTATAGAGAAAGAAAAAATCGAAATCGATTCTACCGTTTTGATTTTTTATTTCGATATCTATTCTATTGTAATGATATTTTGTTATTATGCTTGTTTATAGAGATAGAAGTATAGAAGTATTTCTCACCCCTATTTCATTGTTCAATATTGATTCACCATCTATCTGGCAGTTGTATGTTTCTATTACTTTATATGGAGTTCAATATTTCTTTCGTATAAAACTGACGGATCTTAAACTCTGTGCAAATTGCAATGAATTGAAATCACTTGATAAATACCTTAAACACATACGAATACCTTTGGGTTTAAACTCTCAATGTATTGAATGTGGGAGGTATTAAAAACAGGAACAATATCAAAAATAATAAAGACAGATAAGAGTGTTATCTGAGTTTATTCAGAGAAATCCAAATTATAATAATATAAAAAGAAATAATTTTATAATACACAGTTACCTAAAAAAGACACATAATACAGTCTAAAAAAAAATAACGTCAATGAAACTTATGTATATAACATAAACGAATATGACATTTTCATTAAAAGAGATAATACATATAGGGGCATTGCCTGTTAAATGAACTTTAATCTGTTTGACTTTCACCTTACATTGCATTACAATAAAGCACAACTGATAATTCACATAAGATTTTTGTTCACATATTAATTAATTTACTCCAGTCAATATATTTTCCCTGTTCTTTTTAAAAGCGTTGTCAAGAGAAATAAAAACTGGATGATAAGAAAGCTTTGAGGATTCAAACAAGGTCCCACATTTTACTTCTGAAAAGGAATCACAAAAAAGAAAGATTAATATGGGGGGCGGGTGAAACCTTAGCTAGATATATATCAAATTTGAAATATATTGTACATGTATATATGAAATAATGAGATACAATTTACATAAAGATAGTTTATAATAACTGCACAAAATTGTTTGTTTCAAGAGCTAATTTAATCTCATCAGATTTTAGTAATTATCTAAATAGAACTTTACAGGTTTAGAAAAAAGTAAAATTGAACATTTTTAGAAAATCTAATAATACAAAAAAATAAAACTGAGCAAGTTTCTTTTTATCTACGATTAAACCTATTATAAATTAAGGAGGATGGAGGAATTCCGTCCCCCAGTCAAGATTATCAATCGTTTTTAAGGGGAAATATTTGCATAAAGGAACAATAATTTTTTTCACTCATCCACAGACACATTCTAGGATGTGTTTCGTCGTATTACGACTCATCAGTGTGGCTATAGAGTATGGATTTATTCAAGTGTCCACCATTCAGTTAAAATCGTTTTGTTCTGGATCGAAAGTCCAAAATGCTCATAAATACCATATGTAAACTATAGGCAGTCTTTTTGGGGCCATGTGATGAGAAAAAAAAAACTAAAACATCTTGTGGCAACTCGATTGATTTTAAAGGAAACGGCAGCAGGGGAAAGAAGCGAGAAAAGATAAGTGGCTAAATGTAAAATGAGTGACAGAGGCACTTAACAGCATCAAGGTATAGAGATGCGCAGAAGGTCATGATCGCCTACTGTAAAGAGCAAGGCCCCTAATTCATAGAGAATTTTCTATGAATAATCTAAGGATTGCCGTGTTTTACAAAAAAAAAAAGGTACATCTATTAAAGGTAGTTGTAAGCTATATGTCTTTGTTGTTTCAACGTAGATGTTTACCGCATATGTTGGGCGCTGCTCTACATAAAATTATGTATAGACAACCACTGCCATAAATACAGCACAGATTGCAAATATAACATCTTACTCCAGTTCTATAACATTTTCAAAACTGGAAAATAAAAAGGACTCAAAGCATACATAGTGAAAAAACAAGCAAACCATAAAACAAAGGAATGTATTCACAGACAACACTTTGCAGACATGAAATTTGCTTGAAAAGAAAGACATGAATATTAGAAGATAAACATATAAGTCTCACTTGTACATGAGGTGTAAGCTGACTACCTTTGATTGGTCTACAAATGTAGCCCAAAATTTGTCTTGACCTGCAAAGACTTAAAGCAAGAACAGATGATTTTTTCCCCTCTCCTAATTTTTGGAGAAAAAGAAAATGATTTTTGTGAAAGAGAAAGTTTGTTTTAAGCAGAAAGGATAAGAAAAGAGATGACATGAAAGATTGAAAAACCTGTCTGTCCTACTGGAGAAATCGAAGAAATACACACTTAAAAAAAGATAATAATACAATGATGTCACAAGGCTGCTTGAATTGAACCAACAGAAGACTTCAGCACTTTAAGCCTATATCTCTGCCATCTCTATATCTTCTGAACCGGAATTGATTTCTGAAAACTACCAGCCTTATTCCCATTATAATTGTGATAAAACAATAATTTGACAATAAACTTACAAAATAATTTTTTTTTACCACATCAAACATATATAACAGCTGATTTTGGATCTTTGTTAAATTTAAGTTCCTTTCTTTAGAGCAGCAACTCCTCTCCCTAAAGACTTTAACAGAATCCTGGTATAATGTTGTGTTTTAAAAGTACAAGTCAATGGACATGTCTATACTAGTTCATTTTTACCTTTATAACTGATCTTTGACTGCTATGGCGTCAAAAGCAATGATCACATGAATTTAAACTAGTTTAAAAATTCTTGAGAAAAGAAGATCAACTTGCACATCAAGGGCAAAATTCCTGAACTACGCTGCTGTGTCACGTTGATTCCAATCTCGTCCTTCTTCAAAACTCAGTAGATGGTAAGGATTCCCTCTCAAAAGCACATTGTCTCAAGTTGTTTAGTCTGTGGCTGGTGATCTTCTCAAAATGAAGAAGAGGTTGAAGATCTCCGTCAGATTATCACTGAAGATGTTGAGAGGAGCATATAATTATGAATAGACAGGACTGAGTTACACAGAGAAGGGATAGGGAAGAAAAGGAGGGGATATATATATATATATATATATATATATATATATATATAGAGAGAGAGAGAGAGAGAGAAGGGATAGGGAAGAAAAGGAGGGGATATAATATATATATATATATATATATATATATATATAGAGAGAGAGAGAGAGAGAGAGAGAGAAGGGATAGGGAAGAAAAGGAGGGGATATATATATATATATATATATATATATATATATATATAGAGAGAGAGAGAGAGAGAGAGAGAGAGAGAGAGAGAGTGTGTGTGTGCCGAAAAACAACTCTAAGGCAAATACACACCTGGTAGCTATAGCAGAGGTAAAAGACACAGTAAAAAATCTGCAAACAATTTTCAAAGAGCTAAAAAAACCAAATACATGCATTACAAAACTTCGCACGGAGACAGAAGAGATTGTTGTCTTCCTCTTTGGAGACTATGCTTTCTTGTCCTATGGCATTTCAGGAGCGACAGGGACATTCCGTGCCTGTTCTGTCTTGATTCCAAACAGAAAGTAAGGAACTTACCAAAAAGAGAGCACTACAATCTTTACACACAGATGCACAACAGTTTTTGGAGAGCGATGGGAAAACAAATGCAGTTAAATGTTTTAACAATAAACTCAGACATCCATTCCTAGAAATAAAGATAGCAAACATAGCCCCTCCATATTTATATATTCTTCTTGGAATCACACTAAAACATCCCAATTTGATACAAAAGGAAGTCCAAAATAGAGATGAGATAATAGCCAAGCAGAAACATTCAAATTACAGACGCAACTGGCTCAAAGCTTAAGAAAAGAAAAAACAAATAGTACTTTCAAAAGGAACGCTATACTAGATGATGAGAGCAGAAGAAGAATGTGGAGAAAAGAGGCAAAGAGGAGTTGAAAAAAACTGAAGAGACAAAAATAAAGCTGTGGGCCCAATCCAAGAAAGCTCAGAGACAGTACTATAAAAACAAAATAGAAAGACAAGCCTGCCATGGTGGAAACTTTATAAGTCACCACTAAAGAAAATGATGACATTTTAGGAGTTGCGCTCCCTACCAAAGATATGTTTGACACACTTAACTCACATTTTGAAGGCATTCACTCTTTAACCTCAAAAGCCCAACCAGAGGAAACCACATTACAAGCAGAGATTGCAACTTCTGAATAGATCAAATTTTACAGACAGTGCTTTCCCAATCGCATCATTGCCAAGCAGCACATTTTAAAAAAGAATAGCACTGATTTTATGCATAGGACAGGTTTTGGACTAGGCTTTCTTAGGGAGCAGGATGGGAACAACTTCACTCAACTGTTTCACGCTTGGCAAGAAGTGCAGCCATAAGAAATGATAAAAATAGAATGAAAAATATAATAGAAAACGTCTTGCTGTTGACAGCCCCAGAACTCAACTCCCTTGTATCACAGACAAAACCCAGACAACAACAAAAATAGTTAATAATATACCCCACAAAAAAATTTGAAAATGAAATTTTATTGGGAAATGACATCAGTATTGCATGTTTTGCAATTTAAAGGATAGAAATTGGTTTTGGTTCCTAGCCACAAGGTTGTTGATGCTAATGCGAACAAACCTGGAATCAATGACTTGTTTAAGTCTCACTCTTTGGGTCTCATAGGCCTGGAAGATGCCAAAGATGATCAGGATACCCTTGCAACCAAATACAACGCTTGGACGCAGTAAACAAGGACCCGGTTGTTGAGTAGCGGCAGAGAAGGTAGAGCTGGTCTTCTGCCTCTCCCACACATAAGGAAATGATCCTTCATCCCTCGGAAGTTATCATCATCTGTTGTAAAATAAATGTTGATGATAAATAAAAGCTATTTAAAACCTGTAATGAAGGTGCTTTATAAACCAAAAGCAAAACCACCATTCCACCAAAAAAAGTTTTTAAAAAATTTAATAAAATACAATGTAATTACAATAATACAATGTAAACATATGTTGTTGTTGTTGTTGTTGTTGTTGTTGTTGTTGTTGTTGTTGTAGTAGTAGTAGTAGTAGTAGTAGTAGTAGTAGTAGTAGTAGTAGTAGTAGTAGTAGTAGTAGTAGTAATAATAATAATGATAATAATTAAAAAAAAAAAAAACCTTCGCAAGATGTGACTGTGAACAATGATCTAGAGGCCAGACATGTGTACTTAAATTGTCTTGTACTTTCTTTTAAAGCAAATTGCATCCTATGACAAAATTATAGAAAAGTCTCAGAAATATCATTTACTGATATATGATCGAAAATTGCTTTTGTTTTTAGTTACTGTCCAGACCATCCTTGATCTACAGACTACAGTACAACTGTCAAATTCAGATTCTCTGCATCCACAGGTTACACAATCAAATGATGTTTGTGAATTCTTTTAGAAAAATGGATGGCCTTCCTATCGGTACTACACAAGCCGGGAAATGTTCCTTGAAACCATTAAAAATTCTAAATTTTCGTCTTCTTCTCAAAGTTTCTTATCCTTCTTCACGGCGTGCCTCGTTGTGTGTGGTATCAAAAGAAAGCAGAATTACTGCCCTTTAATGTGTTTCAAACCGTATAAAAATATCTTTCTTGTGGTAAGAGCGATAGTCATTTGAAGAGAGCTAGGTCGGATCGGCCGAGCTCGGCGCTGCCGCGAATCGGACAATAATTTACAAAAACTGACACCTTTCACACGCTCTTTAATAGACCTATCGGATATTTTTTCATGCCAAAGTTATATAAAAGAAAAGACGATAAATAACACAACATTTTGATATAATTTTTATTGAAAAAATATTATTAATGACGATAACACAACACTTTAAAAAAAGGGTAGATCTACGTTTTTCATGCCCGGCCGACCATTTTCCAGTCGGCTAACAGCTCAGTTTGGAATACCTAAAATAAGGGGCTTAATCTGTCGAAGAAATTTTGTAAAATTCTAATGTAAAACCGTCTGGTCCTGGTGTTTTGTTTGGTTGCATGGCTTGAAGCGCGTTTTTTAGATCTGCCAAAAGTTATTGGTGTGTCTAGTTCTACTTGGCTTACTTCTAAAGGTTTCGCATATTCTAAGAATGTGTTCTGGGTATGTGGGCAGATGGGCTCTGAGCTGTACAGAATTCTTTGTCATATAATTCTTTGAAAGAGTTGCAAATGTCTTTTGGCTCAGTATGCATCTGACCGTGTAAACTCTTGTTTTCTTTAATCTGCCTGTTTTGCTGCACATTTTACTCGATTGTTAGAAATTGTTTCGTAGGTATTTCATTTACGTTGTTGTATAGCTTCGTTCGGATTTGTGCTCTTTTATATTGCTGTTGAAGATAGTTGTCTGCTTCTATTTCCAGCATGTGTGTTTGTGCAGTGTACCCTTGTTTCGCTAGTTGGATTGTCATTAGCAGCTGATATGCCTGTTTTTCCTGCCTGGCTAGATACGTTTCTATTGTTTTCGTTCGGTGTATAATATTTGGTTTTCATGGTTTCCCATAGCTGTCCAACTTCTCTTCTTTCCTCAATTTCTAGGTGGTCTAAGTGTGCTTGTATTATTGTTTCTATTTCTTTTGTGTAGGATTTATTTTTGAGAAGGGTTTTATTCAATTTCCAATGTGGTGGTCTTTTGTTTAGAGCGGGTTTGGGGGAGCGCGATAATCCAATATGTGTTATGACGTCTTGTGATCTGTGAAATTTAGAGTTTCTTTTAGGTGAAGTACTTGGCCGAAGTGGAAATTTTTGTTTGTGTATATTCTGTCTTGATGATGGCTTGTTTTTGTAACTGTTGTGTCTGCAATGTCCGGGTTTGTTTCTTCAAAAATATCTATCAGGTTGTAGGAGTCGAGTAGCGTTTGTAAGGTTCTAAAATGAAGCTAAGTTTTGTATTGTTAAATTCGCCTGCATGGATGATTGAGTATTGAAAGTGGAAAGCTTTTATTGTTTGTGTTAAATTTTCATAATACTTGAGTTGGTGCGTCTTCATTGTCGTAGAGTACGTGTTGATTAATGTGAGGATGTGCTTGTCTCTTTTGACTGTCGCTAAGAGTGTTCGTACAATTACATCATTGTTTGTGTTTAGAACTTCCCATTCGTTTGTACAATTAAGAGTAGCTACATCTCGCCTTATGCGAGTCCTATTTTGGTGGTTATATATTGTGATTGTCTTTCTTCATTGATCCAAGTTTCTTGTAACATTAGGAAATCGGGTTTTACTTTCTAATCACTTGGGTTACACGGTGGGGATTTTTTTTATTATTTTTTTTTTTTTTTTTTGGGGGGGGGGGAGGGGGGTGAGGCTTTTAACGTTTAAACTAAACAGTTTTATTTCTGTCATAGTTTGTCATTTGTATTGATATTTCGAGCTATCGCTAGAGTCCTATTAGTGGCTTTGTGATATGTGTTTTTGTTGTTTTGTTTTTTTTTAACGAGTGTATGCTCATCGTGTTTTTTGTTTTGTTTGTTTGTTTGATCGTTGCGAGGAACAGATGAATGTATATGATCGACTTAATTGTTGTGATTTGTTCCTTTTTATTTGCTAGATCGCTGGTAGCGAAGCTGAGGTGAGTGATTAGTTTTAACGAACTTATGCTCTGCGATTTTTGTTTTTCAGTAGATTTGAAAAACATCACTGACCGCAGTGAAGAAGTTTTTCTCAGTAGCACAAGGTATCATGCATATCGAAGAAAAGCATCGAAAACTGGCACCGTGTCTGATCATAGTAAGCAAGGGTGCGGGTGAGGCGGGATGGTGAGTACAGAATTTAAATGGGGTTTTTTTTTTCCCTAATATCCCAAAGCTACACCGCTATCGCTAATTGCAATGAGTATAAATTGAAAGACGAAAATAGGCGAGGTTACACTGTCCTTCATACTAATAACACTTAACTTGTAGTTCTGTTGCAAGAAGAGAGTTGGGTAGATAGGGTTAGAGAGAGAGAGAAAGATATAAAAATATAGATAGATAGATAGAGAGATAGATAGATGGATAGATAGATAGATAGATAGATAGATAGATGGATAGATAGATAGATAGATAGATGGATAGATAGATAGATAGATAGATAGATAGATAGATAGATAGATGGATGGATAGATAGATAGATAGATAGATAGATAGATAGATAGATAGATAGATAGATAGATAGATAGATAGATAGATAGATAAGGCAATAGGTAGATAAAAAGAAACAAAGAGGAATAGAAAGAGATAGAGAGATAGATAGGGATAGAGATCGATGGGTATATAGAGAGAGATAAACTGATAGTGTTTACGGACAGAGAGAGAAGATGAGAGAGGGAGAGGGGGAGAGAGAGAGAGAGAGAGAGAGAGAGAGAGAGAGAGAGAGAGAGAGAGAGAGAGAAAGAGAGAGCTACACTGAGAAGGGGAGATTGGGAAAACCGGGGCATGGCATTTAGGTAAAGACTGAGAGAGAACACATAGGCAGAAAATAGAAAGGGGGCCGACAGAGATCAAGAAAGAGATAAAGAAAAGGGAAGGTAATGTAGTGGCGATATGGGAATAGCAACAGAAAAAAAAATTAAAATAAAAGAAGGAAAAGGAAATAGGCAGTCATAGAAACAGACAAGGGGAAACAACTGTTGTGATAATAATGTATTACAAAGGAGCAATGAAAGTGGATGAAGAGAAGAGCAAAGTTAAAAAGGCAGAGGGGTAGGAAGCAAGGTCGTCTAGAGAGAAAGAAGAATATGGAAACAAGCTAAGGATGTAAAGGGAGGTTTGTTTGGTTGTTGTTTGATATAGACAATCCACAACGCTGTGACCTCAAGCATATTTAGCATACTATACAACACAACTGAGGAGATGAGGCTCTAAACTTAACTACCGACAATGTGACGCTCAAACCTACAAAGACGGTTTCTGTGCTCACCGAGGCTTTTAGATAAAGATAGAGATAGCCAAATCAGAGAGGAGGGGGTGGGGGAGAGACAGCTAGACAGTTATAAAGATAGGAAGAGCGAAAGAAAAGAGGCCAAGTGAGAAAGAAAGAGAGGGAGAGAGAAATCACAGATACATGTTCAGATACGAAGAAAAAAGCGGGGGAGTTGGAGAACACAATGATGAACGATAAATGAGCGGAGAGAGAGAGAGAGAGAGAGAGAGAGAGAGAGAGAGAGAGAGAGAGAGAGAGAGAGAGAGAGAGACAGAGAGAGAGAGAGAAGGAGATAAGGGGGCGAAATGGGGAGGGGGGATGAATTGCATGTGCAGAGGATTAGATTAGAATCCATAAGTGTACGTCACACTTTAAAGATCTCTCCTTATATTCGATTCCCTTGATCTAACATGAATTGATCGACTACAAAACGGAAAGTGGGGAAAGAGAATAGATAAGATATGCAAGCCAAAGTATCTCGACGGTGCAGGCAAAGTAACCCCAAAAAAAATAAAATAGGCGAAGGCTATTTAGAAAAATGCAAAATTAAATGTGATCAAACGTTTGCTCAAAACAAGATTAGAAATGGTCTCTAGCTACTGTGAAAGAACATACGTCAGCACGAGTTTCAGCAGGTCGAACCGTGTGTTCTCGGCTATATCAAGCAATAAGTGCAAGAGTGCAAGATCGCCGGCTTGGGCCGGCATGCTGGCAAATTGAGGCTAGCAGGATGACTTTGCTGGCCGTTACATTTCCGAGATGTGACTGTCAGGTTTCTTTCTATACCGCCGCATCAGCTAGTAGCGCCTAAAAATAATGTGTGCTAAAACAAACTTAAAATGTGAATAAAGAATCTAGCCTGGTGATTCCCTATTGGCCAATCCAAACTCTTAACTCCATCCATTGATTCTCTACACTATTGATATTAACCATAAGCTTTGGAATGATGAAAGATAGGGCAGTACCCAGCTGCGGGTCGAGTTCTTTCATGAAAATATAATATTATATCCTGTAAGGTGAAAAGTGAAACATGAGTAATCGAAGAAAGCTACCATCTTCCTTTTTTTTTTTGTAGCAGAAAGAGCTAAAGCAGTTACCGAAGGTTCTGTTCACAGAGAAGCTTACACTTTTCTGGTCAAAGGGTATAAAAATTAGATTAAACTATATACCATTGCAAATTGTAGTAGATTTTTTAATTCCAATAAACAAATGTGTTGCTAAAGCACCAAACTGTATAAGGCTTGATAGATGGTACAAATCAAATATTTTGTAGGGATTGACAGAATCATATCTCACATTTGAAATGGATCTACAAAAACAGAATGAAGACCTGTTCCATAGACCGAATTATGACACTGTTGTATTTGAGATAATCTACGAAAACTAAAACCAGACGTTTGTTTTTTTTTTTCTTATAAGAAAGAAATGTTGGTTTGACTTTTATGGCTTTGTTTTCCGCCAATTTCTGCAAGATGGTGTGGGTCAAATAATGTTTGGGAGACATATAAGTTAATTTCATAATTTTAACTGCTGTACACAGATTTATGGCTGTTTTATTCCTGTACATATCCATATCCGAAATAATTAAAAAATCGTAAACCCAATAAGAGGGCAACGTTGGTTCGACTTTTCTGGTGCAAAATGGTGCAGATAATGTTTGCGGGTTGATAGGTTTATATTATATATCTCATATTTTTTATGTATCCACAGAAAAAGAATGAACAGTGCTTTATACAAGATAATGAAATTTGTATTCTTGAAAGAATTTACGAAAACTAAAATGAATGTAAATCTTATAAAAGGGCAAGATTGATTTGACTTTTATGGCTTTGTTTTCCACCAATTTCGGTAAGATGATGTAGATCAAATTAATAATTTGTGGTAGTGACAGAATTTTATCTCATATTTTTAATGGCTAAACAAAAACGGGTTAAACATTTGGGCTTCATGCAGGCGTATGGCTGTTTTATTCGTGTACATATCCACGAAATATCTAAGCAGATTTAAATCCAACCATAAAGCCAAGAATGTTTGACGTTTATGGTAGTGTTTTACACCAATTCCTGCAAGATGGTACAGATCAATAAATATGTGAAGCTTGACATATTTATATTTTCAAAGGAATATTAGACTGGACGCTTTCCATGTAGATACAGATAATTTGAATCGGATAACGACTGAACAATTGTTACTAAATTGGTTTGTTTGGCAAGAAAACAACAAATCACATGGTCACAGCTGAGCTATATGTTGTTTGCTGGTTGTGAATTTGTTTACTGTGAAACATAGGAAGGCAATGTTCTGAACTTTACCCTCTCTCATACAGTCATGTGACTTATATTTCTTGGATATTAGATAAAGAAATCACTGATTTTTACTATTGAACTACGTCCTGTATCCCCATCTTGACAATGATGATGATGAAAGTGATTTTAGTGACCATGATGAGCAAGGTGGTGATTATGATGATGATGATAATGATAATGACAATGATGATGATGATTATGATAATAACAATGATGATGATGATGATGATAATGATGATGTTGGCGATAGTGTAGATGTATTTGGATCTAAGAGAATACTCTTAGGCAACTCTTGTATCAAAATTGTAAGTATTATATCATTATAAAATAAAATCATCAGAATTTTGGATTTTACTTTCAGGCATTCTCGAAAATATGACAAAACCAAAACCACAACAAATTGAATAATGAAAGAATTATTAATATACTTGTGAAATTACGCATTTTCCTCATCGTATTAACAGTGCCAATGAGACGGCCAAGTTTCCTAGAAAACTGTGCAAGAACTAAAAAAATCCCCTCGTGGACTCTTTAAAGAAATTAGCTGATCTTCATGAATCGAAATGTTCGTATAGCTGTAGAAAATGAGCACTTTATTTTTTTTTTTATTTATTATGGATTTTCCCAAAATAATGTGCTGAGATTGATAATAAACTGAATATCTATTATTATTTATCTATTTCTCTTCCAAATCTTCTTCATATTGAATGAGAACAAACAAAAAAAAAAATCTGTTTTGGTGAATTATCCATTCTGGTTTAATTAGATTCTCAGTTTAAAAAAAAGGTTAAAAAATTATTCATGAAACTCTTAAGGCATTTTTTGTTTGATTATTTTTTTTGTCTTGAGGAAAATTTTTTTCTTCCTTTGTAAAACGTAAGGTCTTTAAGAAGATGCCGCCCTTCTTTGTTGATAGAATTCCCACGTGGCTGTCCTTTGATCACTACCGATTTACCAAGACGCCTGTTCATTGATTTTTGCTTTGCGGTGTAAAAAAGGTATTAAATGTTGATAGACAACTAATGGCTTGGACATAAGATAATTAGATAACCGCTTATGGCGAAGTTGAGTTTCCATCCTCTCTGATATCGTCATGATTCAACTCTGCACATTTTCATTGTAAAACGACAGCTGCAGCTGTTTTCCAACGTAAGGACTTTCTAATTTCAGGAGAAAGCAATAAATTCAAAAACGCCTCAGCCAGATCAGAGAATAACCGTTGGTGGGACCGGAGAAACAGCAGGTGCTGTCAAATCTAAAGATTTTCATTATTAAAGCGAATTCTCTAACAACGGCCCAGGCACTTATTGGTGGCGCGCAAGACGTCCAGATAAGGATATCATCTTCTGATCATTCATCAATTTTGAATAAATTCGAATCTTTGTGATCATTCAGCAGCGAATATCTTCCGCGCAACAGATAAGAAAATAGGTAAAGGAGAAATTCTCATCCCTTATTAATATCATAAACGCAGTGTTTATTCCATATACTTTGCCTTAAATAACGCTGTTTGAAATATAAGCCAGTTTTGATGTTACACAAATTTCCGTCAATAGATTTAGTCAACTTTCTAGGCTGGGAGAAGGAGTAACAATTTTAATAATGAAAACAGTAAGTAAGCGGCATAAGAATTAGATTGGTTTATATATAATCTGAAGACAGCCAAGACAGGATAAGTCAAGCTGCTACAAAAGTAGTACGGAACTATTTCAGAAACGTAAAGTACTTCTGATTTAGATAAGTATGATACCAAGAAAAGATAGGTTATGAGGAAATAAAAAATTATAGGAAGGAACTATTTGAACAACCTAAAGTCCTTTTAATATAGATCAGTAAGTTACAAAGACAGCATTAGCCATGCTGATTTAAAACAGTAAGAAGTTATTACAAAAAGGTATACTACTGATAAATGTCAGTAAGTTACCAAGAGCAGATAATCCATGAGTATAAAAAGAGAGTAAGTAGTTATTTGAATTTTGTAGAAATCAAAGAGTGTACAAATAGTGATTCAAGTGTTAGGACTACAAAATGTCGTCCACACAATTTAATAATAACACCTAGGCTCATCATGGAATAACAAGTTACATTAATTTGTTAAAACAGAACCTGTTGCACAGGTACAAAACTGTATGTTGCCAGCTCAACTAGATCAAACGATAGAAATATTTATATTTTTAGAAAATTCTTCGAACAAGAAAGGTGGCAGAACTAGAATAGCACCACAAGAAGAAAACAGTATGTTACTATCACAAGAATCATAGAAACAGTAACTTGTCAAGTCAAGAATTGTCTAAAAGGTAGGAAACATTATGTTCCTATCACAAGAATCATAGAAACAGTAACTTGTCAAGTCAAGAATTGTCTAAAAGGTAGGAAACATTATGTTACTATCACAAGAACATTAGAAACAGTAATCTGTCACGTTAAGAATTGTCTAAAAGGCAGGAAACATTATGTTACTATCACAAGAATAATAGAAACATTAATCTATCAACAAAAGAATTGTGCCTCAAGTAGAAAAAAAGTATGCAACATTCAACAAAAGCATGGGTTTACTGGTAGAAAACAGTAGGTTGCCAACATACTGTTAGTTTTCTGATAAGAAATAGGTCTTTGTTCACAGGGGAATATTTCTACTATCTGTAGATCCTGTTGACTGTATCTGAGATGGTAGTAGGTGAAAGGGAACACATTTCTCTCTTTCTTCTCCTCCTCTTCTCTGTCTTTCTCTAGATAGACATCGTGATGGTTGAGTTAGTGTTACGAGCATTCCTAAACTGTGACCTCTCATGATTTTCCCCCTTATATTTACTTGACAAAGGCGCAGGATGTTTCACATTGCTTTACTGCTGCTCTTGGCGGCGGGACACGAATGGCTTCTTCGACCGATTGGGGTGTCCCCAGTGACTTTCAAAGAGAAGTCCCCAGTGACGCCTGTAAACACCGACTCGCACCATGATTTAGTTACGGTGAATGAACGAGACGAGATAAGGACTCTTTTTGAGATAACAATGATACATAAATATAGGTTAAACAAGTACTACAGAGCAGATGGAACTGAGAAGATAGAAGTACAGGTAAATATTCTTCGTCTTACAGGTATACACATTTAAAGATCTTTACCAAAACAAACAGACTAGACCGTAGTTGCCAAGCACGTAAAAGTATAATTTAGTACAGTGCAAATCTAAAATTTACAAAACAATTCAAGTAAACATTTTTTTTCTGTCTAAATTTAGAGCAGCATCATACCTTTGTGTTTGGTTGGGTTTTTACTGTGTTTCGCAGCTATTCGCCAAGCTGTATTACCACATTTAATTTCCATTAAATACCAAGCTTGAGGCTGAGAAAAAATTTATGTTTTGTTGTCATACTTGTTATACACACTTACCTCCAGGCACCGAGAGATAACACATACAACTTCAAGATGAAACCTCACAGCCCGTTGCTTTCCTGACCAGTATCTCTCGTCCTGGCTCCCATTTATTGGAATCAGTTTAGATAAGACTAAACTTGCTCTTAGGATGGTTGAACATACATGTAATTATTAAATACTTGCAATTGTTTCGTTCTTGAAGCCAGGTAATTTACCACACACAGTAAATTGGTTGGTAATTCGGTGGATGTTATTGAAGCAGACAAGTTGTACTTCTAAAGCTGCAACATGTTTATACATGCATTTTACTGGAAATCGTACCCTATTCGAAGTAGGGTGCCCTTTTCTTGGCAGAGGATCAGTGAGTGCTTATACCTAATTTGGCATTGTCAATAACATTTTAGCCCTGCTGCTTCTTTCACGTTACATATTACCGTGCTGTGCCTTAGAAACAAATAGCTCTTTCACTGTTACCACTACTTCTACTACTACTACTACTACTACTACTACTACTACTACTACTACTACTACTACTACTACTACTACTACTACTACTACTACTACTACTACTACTACTACTACTACTACTACTACTACTTCTACTACTACTACTACTACTACTACTACTACTACTACTACTACTACTACCACTAATACTGTTACTACTATTACTACTACTACTACTACTACTACTGTATACTACTACTACTACTACTACCATTACTTCTACTACTAATTCTACTACTACTACTACTACTACTACTACTACTACAACTACTTCTACTACTAACAACCTTTCTACTACCGCTACTACAACAACTATAACTACAACTATTACTACTACTACTACCACTACTACTAATACTACTACTACTACTACTACAATTACTACTACTACTACTTCTGCCAATACTATTACTACTACTATTGCTGCCCCTACTGTTACTGTTAATTCTTTTCTCGTCTTTGTTATTCTTCTTCTTCTTCTTCTTCTTCTTTTTCTTCTTCTTCTTCTTCTTCTTCTTCCTCTTCTTCCTTTTCTTCCTCTTCTTCTTTTTCTTCTTCTTCTCCTTCTTCCTTTTCTTCTTCTTCTTCTTCTTCTTCTTCTTCTTCTTCTTCTTCTTCTTCTTCTTCTTCTTCTTCTTCTTCTTCTTCTTCTTCTTCTTCTTCTTCTTCTGTTCTCATATACTGTATCTACAAAGCAATAATTAAAGCTATACTTTTTATTGATTGAAATTAAGCCGTGACCTGTTTGCGTCATGTACATGCTCAAGTTTTATTCTAATGGATTAACTTCATTTTTTGTAAAAATTAACAAATAAATAAATAAAATTAAGTAAATTCATTTAATTAATAATTCCAAATCCTGCGTGCTGTGCATATTCCAGTGTCCATGCCTTTTCATCGACTTCAGCCGCGCTTGATTGTGGATTCGAAATCGAGACTAAATAAAATATTGAACCACGACCCTACAAGATATAAAAAGAACTAATGCGTTAAATATAGTTGTGTAACGTTTGGCCGTTTCAAGTGAAACAAAGTTTATTGGTTTTGATTTTCTTGTCGCTTGTATTAACCCAAAGATTTTATACTGTCAACAGATCAAGGTTTGTGGAAAAGTCGGCTTGAAACCAGATGGACACATTTTTTTAGGCTTTTTAAGGCTGAACAACCGATGTCGTTTTTGAAGATTTCATTTTAAAAGAAAATTAGAATTAAGACTTCGAATGGTGAAGCTTCTTTTTTTTTTTTTTTTTTATTTTTTTTTTAGTTACAACGTTCTAGGTGGAACTGAACTAGCAAAAAAAAAAAAAAAAAGATTCAGAAAAAAATAAATGATGAAAGTGATTGCGATATTGAGGAAGAAAGTGAGATAAAGAGCTGGTCTAGATGTAGATAGATAGATAGATACATACATACATACATACATACATACATACATACATACATACATACATACATACATACATACATACATACATACATACATACATAGAAAGATAGATAGATATAGATATAGAAGATCTTACCTGAAATTCTCTTCATACGACACGGCTGTTTCAAGCGGAGGACAAAGTTGTGGATTGCCGTTCCGACCTTGTGCTGTTGTTTTTCATTTCCCGGCCGCTGAAAGTTTTGTAGCAAATGCTTCTTTCTGTAAGGGCACGATGAAAAGATTTCCCTTTTTTTTGTTTTATATATATATATATAAAACAAATATATAATATTCTTTGCCAAGTTGTATGCCATTGAAAACAGAAATCCTAACAAAATATTTTCCTGCATTTCTCAAGATTATTTCAGAAAAAAGTGCGTATTGATGGGTCTGGAAAAATTTGTAAAACAAAGAGCAAAATAAAAAAAAAAATATTAATAATAATCTGAGACTGTTAAGAGTTGTGAACCCACACGACACTGGGTCAAGAAAAAGAAAAAACTGCACGTTGATTTACTCCCATCACGTCATGGAAACATAAATTAAAAAAAAAAAAAAAAACTTTTTTTTTGTGACTGATGAAAACGTTCAACAATAACGATGATTATATCGTGCCTCTGTGAATGCCGAACAGAAAAGACTTACAATTATTTGCATAAACAGAAAGTGAATGGATTTTGCTGAATCCTAGCTAGGAAAAATGTTGGTTGTTTTGTTCTTCATTGAGCAGTGAGTAACCGTTTATCACAGATTTAAGAGATTACTTCAGGTTAGATTCGGCTGAAAATTTGCATTTTTGTTTAAAACTGTTAAGATTTTATCATCTTATAAAAAAAACCCACCTCTCATGACGTTTCAGCAAGAAGGATGCAGCATCTTGCTGTAGCATCGAAACCTTGCTTCTTTTCCAAAAACGTGACTGATCTTAAGGTTTTTATATAACAAAATATACTTTTGCTACGGTAGGAGTTCCTTGTGACAGAATTCTTCACTGTCAAAATTTAATTTTCATAAATGAAGATTACAATTTATTTTTTGTTAAGTTCAAGTAAATCCAGATTAAAGCTACTGGAAGTGGAACTGTGGAAGTCAATAAATTTAAAATTGCCTTTAAGAAGTATCTCTCGATTATGCAAGTATGTACATGTATTTTAGGAGCAAAGAAAATAATGTCAATTCTCCACATTAACCGGGTACTAAAATATTAAATCCGGTTTTCTTATACAATTTAATAATTATTGCTTGTCCCTAGAAATAAAAATTATTCCACAACATATTTGTTTTTGTCCCTATTCAAAGTGATACAATTATTTTCTCCGTTCCTTTTTCTTTTCCCAGTTACACCAGAACATTTACATGTAATTACAGACATACAGGCAGTATTTCGATTCGTCTGTTGGAATCTTCCCAATGGCAGTCAATGTCTGCCTGCGCAATACCTCTTTAATCTTTCCAAATATAAATTTATAGAAAAGTTCTAAGACCAAAGAGCTTTCTAGCATTTTTCACGCAACATTACAGTTAATCACTGAATATAGTCTATGTTTGTGGTCATCATTTTGTTTTCTGCAGACACAAATGAAATAACATGACTACGGTAATAGAATAAACCTTGGTCTGGACTTTAAACTCTAAATTCAATATTTTTTAAAACGTTTTCATAGCAAACTAGACTTGTGTATGTCTTGGCACACAGTTTTACGCATCCCATTAAAATACCTTCAAAGCCTATCTACAAACTTTTTTTGGGGAAAAGTGCAGCTTCATCTCTCTATACATGTATATAATTTAATTTCATTCTCTTAAAAAAAAAAACAATTTGCAGAAAAGCAGAGGATATTAAATTGGTAGCCTTCACTGTGCACGATAGCAAAAGGGCTGAATACAAAATCTCAAAAGTTATATCTTACTGAGCATTCTTAATTTAGTATGCCCGTTTTAAAGATTTACTAAACTTAATTGAAATGAAAAACACTGTTTAAATTTTAACAGTAGATTTTTGTTTCCAAGGGAAAAAAAAGTTGATTGATGATGAAAAGTAGGCATCTCAAAAAGTCCCAGATTAGTTACATGTAATTTTTTTTCCCAATAGAAATGAATCAGAAATGATATAACAAAGAAAGAAAAGATTCGGTATGATTTTGTTCATGTTCTTGTGTTTAATGGTCATTCTCATAAATTGTTATTAACACTTTAACAACAGGCCAACTGAAAAATTTTACAGAATATACTACAGTAAAATGTAATTCAAAACCATAACACGATGTATAAAATGGAAAATGTACAACTTAAAAAAGAAAAACGATTGTGCAATAACAAAAGATGTTTTGTTTAGTTATACTGTTTAAAATAAACCAATTCCTGTTGGCCAATCTAGACTAGAGACTTCACTCTTCACTCCAAGATGCTTGCACAATAGAATGCTACATGAGATTTGAGTGCGTACAGCCAATGTTTCCAAATAGACCACGATCTCAAACGGTATTTTGCAAAAATTGGAAACTTTTAAACTACAAATGGTGCATTTGCAGCTATGAAGAATGTCTTTTGAAAAATATATGAAGAGAAATTGTTTTTTTAAAACATTTCATCACAAAGTTCTGGTTAAGTTTCACCTATTCTCGCAGCCCTTGAAGCTCCAGATTGATTAAAATTTATCATGTTTTTCTCATGATTGTGATACAACTCGATCGTAGTTGGGTTTTTTTTTCATGTACATAAAACAATCCTACTTGTAGTATCAAAATTAAAAAGCAATTCAAAAAATGAAGCACACTATCCAGAATAAGATTGTAATGAAAGATTTGGTGCAAGGTTAGAATCTGCAACAATCAAGTGCAGAAAGATGTCCACACAAATTGCAATATCTGAATTTTCCCACAGGTAGCCTTTTTCTTTATTTTACATGCACACCTTTCCGCCCAACCTCACCTCTCAATTCAAATGAGCATACCCACGTATCCTTGAGCATTGCTACATTTTTTTTTTAATTGGCTAGATCTGTTTTTTACTGACACACCTGAAAACTTAGTCTGAGCAAGATTTGTCTTATCAACTGACCCAGCAGAAAACTAAGCCTGAGCTACTTGAACCTGAATCACCTTGAGGTCTAATATTGAAAAAAAAAAATCTTCCGAGTCCCTTGCTACCTTTGTATAATTCTAGTTTCACCAGAAGATAAGGTTTAAAGAAACTACATGGGAAAGAAAATATTTGTCGAAAATAAAGAAAGACTAATTTGTTACCTACTTGTGAGTCACTTGGTAAGGTTGCATAACTCTTAGTCTTAAGATCAAGTGACTGCTACAGACACTGATAAAACTCTGACAGTTAGTCTTAAAAATATCTTACCATACAGAGCAAATCTATACCTGAATTATTTATATCTTCAAACTCAACTTGTCAGGCATATGCGTTTAAGTCGCTTTAGGATTTTTTTTTTCTGAGGATTTTGGCGACTCTAATGAAATAAAATACAAGGGCTATATTGAAACATGAGATTGAAACACACATAAATTTTGGTTAAAATGCATATAACATTCAATGAAAATAACCTGTAATTTAAAACTATATACATCACACCATCCAAATCAAACTGAAACTTACTGGAATCTGACTTTTTCTTTCAATAAACAAACAAAAAGAAAAATATCCTCAACATATTAGTTTAAATATGCCATAACTTTATGCATAAGTCAGATCTGCCAGTAGTAATACAATAGCAGTGTTGAAAATGTTAACCCAAAACACTCCTTTCTATACATTTTTCTCGTTTTTTTTTTTTTTTAATTGATGTTTCTTTCTACAGCTAAATTAATGGACCTATGGCAATTAGTATATTGGTTTATTTTTTCATACTTAAAATTCAAGAAAACTGATTATCTATATTCACCTTTATAATTCTATTCTGACTAGAACACACAGAAACAATCTTGAAATGAGTAGCAAAACAAAAGATAAAAATGCAAACACTAAAAAAAAATTAAAGAGATGAAATCTAAAATAATCAATAAAAAAAAATCAATTAAGCAAATCAAAATGTAAATGACAAGGAAGTTGGCTAAATTATTTTCCATATGAAAATATAATGTCTATTATCATGGCACTGTGTCAGAAATGGCAGTGTCAGCAGTTTAAAATCATCGGAATGTCACTGGCTTTGACTCAACACCTGCAATGGCATCAATGTCCAGCAGATTATGTAGCAAGTTCTTGAACACATGACTAAGTTTTACCCATCAGCACCACTAAATAAGATATTTGAACACATAAACATACCTGAGTAATAATAGGCTAAGAATCTATCAAACTTATGAGATGGGCAAAATAAGATCTCACTAAGATATCATTTTAACTTATGCAACAGACTTTTTGAGAGAACCGCCCGACCTTAATCATGTCAATAGTCATCATTTTTGTAAATTTTTTTCTAATGAGATATATGTCGCCCTGTGGCCCAGTACCACATACTCTAAGAGACTGAAATAAAGTTGAAGTTTATTCCCTATTGACATATCTTTTGGAATCAATGATTTAACCACATTGCACTGAGCTGAAAGCAATTTGAATCAACATAAAAAAAAAAAGTTAAAAAAGATTTATTCAACGAAGTTGTCCAGTCACACTTCATAACATCATATCTTTCATTTTCTCCCTAACCTGATAATTGTTTCATCTACCTTCTAAACACAACAGGCACAGCACTATATCTTTTATCAAAACACACTTGCTCAAAATGAAATTATTCTCTGACTTTTAATGCCCTTATTGCTTTAGATTTAAATCCCCTCTTTTAATGCCCCTTTAGCTTTAGATTTAAATCATTATGCATCTGAAAACTTTAAAAATGTACCGTACTAAAATGATTATATATTGGATGCATGAGACAGAAATGAAATACAATGGTATCTAGCTGTTTGTGGGATTGGCTTTCATGTTTTTATCCTCGGTACACTGTACCTAACCATTTCAGTGGTACCAATCAAATTAACACGAGGAAAATGTCCACTGAAGGCAAACATGTAGACATGGCACTTCAAGTGCTTCAGGCACTTTTGACTCCTTTGGGCGTAATTGTATGTAAGGACCCAATGCCAAAAGAAAAACTCTGCATTGACAGTAAAGTTTGAAATATGTGCATCATTGTTTGGCATCCCTGAGAGAAAATTCAATACAGAGGAGGATGAACTATTTGCTTCACAGTGCTTGTCCGTCTGCAGTGATCTTAGTCAATATCATGCATTAACTTAGTCAAGTTATGCCTGCACAGCTAAATTTGGTGACAAGAAAGTGTATCTGGCCTACATTTGATTCCAACTCTCAGTTAAAACTCACTTTCATATTGCCCAAAAAGCTTTGACCTCTAAATTCATTTAATCACTTCAACCACAAAGTCACTAACATTGATATCACGGTTGAATTTGACAAAGTTACCGAGTCAATGGTAGAACATGCTTCAACACAGCTGAGTTTAGGATGATTGGAAGTACAGTTTAAATCTCTCAACTATAGGTTTATAATCATAAGAAACAAATGATGAGTGTAGAGGAACTTGTTTTCTCATTTTCGGACCCACCCCATAAATTTATTTCAAGACGTCAATAAATTTGTACTAGTCAAAAGTGAGGTCTGGTATTGATCCTTAATATTAGCAAGGAGGGCAAGCTCTATCTTTGATTAATTCATGTATTTGTGAACTTTCGTAGGGAAAAAAAATTTCTTCACCCAAAACAAAAACTGGCCCAGTAATACTCATATACAATATAAATAATTATTTACATGAGAGGTTAGCTTACAAAATTTTCAGACTTAAAACGATATTTTGTGTACAGCACAAATGAAAATTTTAATTCTAGTAATTCATCTCTCCCCCAACCAGTCTCACCCCATGTCACATGATATGCAACAAATTGAAACAACCTATCTTCCACCAATCACAACATGCATAGCTTTATGCACACTGTACAGTGAAGGCACTGAGGAGTGCCGCCTGAGCTCAGTGGCCCCTGTCACCACCTGGCGTCTGCCGACATACCCCGATGAAGTAAGGGTGAATCAGCGACACTTTCGCAGAGATTCTTTTGCTCGGCTCATAAGTCAACATTTTCTGAAGAGATCATGAATGAAACAAAAATGGAAGAACTTTGAATGATACCATATATGACAAATTTTATTATTAAAAATCATATTAAGTGATGATTTGAAGGGGTTCTCTCCCTTTAGGAATCTGAACCTTTACCTTAAAAGAAACATTTTTTTAGTAATTTTCATTGGAAATTAAGCTCTTTTACATTCATATTTAAAAATATAAATTCAGGAAAAGTCTAAATTACTTAAAATTATTCTCTACGCTAGTGTTCCATACGCAGGACTAAATCCATTAAGGTGCATTGCAAAGAATTCCCAACAAGTAATTGCCAACCGATATCCGATACTTAGCTGTCAGAAACATCACTTTATCATAGCATATTGATAATATTTTCACTGATTAGAGTAACTGCCATGTGCTATTTTACGCTTGAAATTGGCAGAGGTAAGTAAAGAGCTTTCTAACAGACTTGTTAGAATTGGCTCAGTACAGTTCTGAGCTTCCTGATCCAAAATTTGAGTGTCTACCATAATAGAATGATACACAAAACATAAAGAAAAAAGAAGACGTTTGATGCAGTTTTTAAGATTTTAGTCAAAGTCAGAATAAAATGTAAACTTTTTTTAAAATGAAAAATCATAGGATAAAGTTGTTTGAGGTCATAAAGCTTTTACTTGTGAAACTAGGCCTTGTTACATGTGGACAAAACATACAGAAATGTTATGGGTTTTCTAAGTAATTTATCAATGTACAAACTTTTTAATCTTTGAAATAATCACTTAAAGGAATATGATTCCCCCCCCCCCTCACTCAGAGAGAGAAAGAGAGAGAGAGAGAGAGAGAGAGAGAGAGAGAGAGAGAGAGAGAGAGAAACTAACAGTGACCAGGGCTGTTAACTCACTTGCAGCAGATCTTGCCCCTCTGGACACATATTGGGCACTAAAGCTTTAACATCCTTCACCGGCCACCGAGGGAATGACGACTTGTAGTCCGGGAGACTGGTTACTCCTGGCCAGCTTGCCTCATCAGGGGTGCCTGTAGAAGTTTTGCAATATTGTGCTGATAATGCTAGTACACAATAATTCTTTCTTTTCTTGCTCAAGGCATAATAGAGCTAGAGAAATGAAACCTTATATTCATCCATCAACTTTCATTTAATTTTAGACATGACTCTTGTATCAAACAAAAAATCAGTTTAAATTTTTCTTTTTTACATTATTTCGCCTACAGATTTTTTTATCATCTAACCAGACAGAGAAAAATGGTCTTAGGAACATTTATTCTTGGCTCCAAGTTGTATTTTTTTTTCTTTTTTTTTTTTTTAAAACTTATCCAGATGGCTATAAGAGGAGGCCTTCATCAAGAGACTACATGGAATTTTGAACCTAGGCATAGAAATGGATGTGCTTTAGCATATTGCATTAGGCTTAAATATAGAGACAATACTGTCTCAGATTAAAAAAAATATTTCAGTCTTCTCACTTTCACGAAGGGCAAATAAAAAGATGATCTCTGATTCTTTCACTCAATATTAATAAGGAAAAATATCTATGCAGAAACGCATCTGTTTTGCACAAAGATAACAAAAGTTCCAGGATGAGAGTGCATCTGTTTCTAAAAAATGGCTGATCGAAGGACCTCGGGTGAATTTCATTTTTTTTTTTAAAGTGAGAACAGGAGTTTACATCTTATTTCGTTTCAAAAGAAACAAACAACCCAATGGAAATTGACAAATAATCCAGCATCCATTAATGATTTTTGTATGTGTGTGAGAGTACCAGACAAATGACTCATTTTCCTACAAATAACCAGGTTTCTGAACAAAAACAAGTTTTCTGAAAAACTTACTGCAGTTTTTATTTATTCTTAAATTAAAATTAACAGTTTCTATCTTTTTCTTTAGTTTTGCAATTTTTTCGGCTTCATAATGATCAAAAAATTCTGTGTTATAAAGATCGCACTCTTTATAGAAAGGGAGCGTGGCTGATATATGGAGCCGGGAACATAAAGCTTAACTAAAGATCATCTCCCAATTGAATTTGGTTAATGAAAGCATAAACAATATTTTTAATTGTGATCCATTCCTACTCCAATACCCAAAGTCCTGAATATTCGGAATAGCTGGTCAATCTCTGAGTCGCCAGGGAATAGTGCTGACCTCCTGACCTGTGTGGTTGAAAATATAAAAATAAAAAAAAGCAGAATGTGCATCCCGCAATATTTTAGTGTGCTCTAGAAATCATTTTATCTATAATGCATATGTTATATCACTTTACAGGAAAATGTTTTGAACCCAAAATGGCAAGAAGAGCAAAAGCGATTTTTCCTTTTACAAATGATCTTTTTTGACCACTACTAGTTGGTCCAACTCACATAAATTCTTTAAGTTGCATGCCGCACTTTAATATCTTAAATTTGAGTAGTAAGTAACATATGGATAATATAACAAAATAACTTGAAATTTTTCTTATAAAACTTTTCCTACGACCATGTTTTGAGTGGGTAAAATTCCATATTTCATTCAGTTTCAATAAATCCAAATACAGCAAATAGGCGCACAACGCATATGTCTATTAGATACTCCATGTTCCTATGAATCCCTAAGTGTTTACAATTTTGTATTATTGAAAGAAAACAAGCCAAGGTGCTTTGGAGTCAAAAAGTGATGTAAGAGGATCTTGGAATATTTTCAATTTGGCTTAAAGGAATACAAATGTGTGGCAAAATGTCAAACCAAAACTATTCCTAAACTTGCAACAACTTTAGCTATCACTGATCAAAGGCATAAGGATTTCATAAACTGACTTATAAGAGGACATAGTAAAACATCCCAGTGTCGAAGATAAGGGAAAACACATCTGTTAAGAAGCATTGTTGAGAGATCATGATTTTCAAAAGCTTGACTTGCTGGATGTGGTGTGTTCAGGATGAAACACCAGTTGCTGTTGATAAGTTGTCAGTATGTCACATGCAAGTGTCAGGGGAGTTGATGATTGTCTGTTTCATTTTATCCCTTCCTTTTCTCTCAGCAGTAGATCAGGATGTTTGAGAATTTTCTGATTTTTCTGTTCCAACAAAACAATAGCTTGAGTCACAAAAAATCTTTTATAATTTGGACTCTTTTCGTCCAGATTTTGGTGTAAAATAAGATTCCTCTGCCCATGAAGTTTGTTTTCTATCTATAATTAGCCGATTTTTTTCTATAGAGGCTGGAAATGATCTAGCAAAGAGCACAAGCAAATAGATTTACCATTTCGACCAAGATACAGCCAAGACTCCAAACATCGACGGGTGTTGAGTAGTAACGGCTGCCCAACAAAATCTCAGGGGCTCTGTACCATAATGTCACCACCTATAGACGTCATGAGGTGTGGGGGGTATGTGGGGAGGAAAGAGATAGAGATTCTTTTAATTGAAATTTTTTGCAGTTTGAAGGAAGATCCAAAATAAGTAATGTTTACACTAACTGCCCAACAAAATCTCTGTAAAAATTTTTTAGAAAATTCGAAATAAGTAATGTTTACACTAAAAGACACAAACTGTAAGAAAAAAATATTTCATGCTGTCTGCAGTCCTGCCAAATTCAAATTTCAATATTAATGTGTAGGTACATACACTTTTTCAGCTTGATTATGCCATGAATTTAGGGAGAAATGGTGAGATGTAAAATTGTTTTAAGTCAACTTATTCTTTCCCTATTTTTACGACCATCATATATTCTATTTGAGGTTCCAGATAACACTTACTAAATTCAACACCTTCAGATCAGCAATGAGTAGTCCAGAGGAACAAGTCTCCAGTATGATTCAAAAAGGATGTGGTAACCAAGTCTTGCATGATGGAAGTTGATTTTTTTTTTAAATTCTAGCAAATCAAGCAATTTATAGCCTTTGTTTCGGCATGCACCACTTCAAGAAATAACCTAGTGATGTGCCTCACCTCATGTGTGTATGTTCTGACCGGAACCCCAAACGCTCGAGCTAGACCAAAGTCTGCCAGCTTGATATTTCCCTCGAGATCAATCAGGAGGTTTTGTGGTTTCAGGTCACGATGCAGGATACGGTGGGAGTGGCAGTAGGCTATCCCGCTAAGTAGTTGATACATGTAGCTCTGGAATCACAAGAGGGCAGAGGCATACAGGATGGATAAGAATGATTGATAAAGCCAGTTTTATTCTTAAAATTCTAGTTCGTATCACAAAACGCCTACGGTAGGTACGGCAACTATTTGTATGATTGTAAGGAAATTTCAGAGACATGAAATAAAACAGGCTTAAAGCAAAGCTGGAAAGATGCAGCATTCAAATTTTTTTTCAAATAGGAACAACTCTTCCAATTTTAAGTTTAGGAATGATTTGGATAAAAAAAAAAATAATAGCAACCTATAAAAGTTTGATGCACAATCAGCATAAGTGATGAATAAACATCAGTAGCACAAGTAAAATAATTTTTGCAGATATCTGAAGACTGCATGCTTCAAAGGTCTGGATCGAATCGATCGCACTAAAACAGACAGACCTTTCCTGTAACCTAATCATTTCACCTGCTCTTGGTGAGCAGTCATGGATGTGTTTTTCAATCAAACTTGCCAGGCCATGTATTTCTAGGTCAAGCTTTGTTGAATTAATGATTTTGTCAAGCAATACAACTTGTAAGATTTTAAGCCATTCTGTGCTTACTAGTCTTTGTGATAAATCTCCTGCAATCCACTGCTGTTTTTTTTTTTTTTTAACTTCTGTTAAAATATTTTCTACTGTGGACTGGGTATACAGATAAACACGAAAAACAATCAGGATTTTTCTCTTCACTATGTATTCTTCAAAAGATTCAAAGGAATCAAAACTAGCCATACATGAAAGATAGGTGTGGGAGGGAAAAAAAACAAACCAAAACAGAACAGAAAATAATTTCATACTTTGATGAGAGCTGGGTTGAGGTGCTCAGACGGTGGGAATGAATCCATGTATTTTTTCAGATCTTTGGTGAGGTATTCAAATACAAGGTAGAGCTTGTTCTCACAATGAATAACATCTAAAAGTCTAGTAGAGGACAAAAAAAACATCATGAAAATTTTCTTGAATTAACTGAATAACACATGTTGCAACTGTGCATTTACAGGGTGAATTGGTCAACATGTTTCAATACTTAATATATTTCTAAAGACAAACTAAAAATGCATGTATTTAATTTTACAATCAGTTACATTTAAAAACTGTTATACATTGTAACCTAAAGCACCAAATAAAATCTCAATTTTGTATGAAAATAAGGTTTTAACATGTTAAAAGGGCATCAGGGCAAAATGTCAAAATGGTAAATTTATATCTATTGCTTTGGTTCATTTAAAAAAAAAAAAAAACACAGAGTATATTGAAATTAAGTTTAAAATAAGAAAAAAAAAAAAAAGGAAACAGCACTGGGTAAAGAGACCAGAGTTTTAAGTCCCTTTTCTAAATAATACGCCTTTTTTGTTGAAAATTCCATTCTATATTACAATTTAACAACAATTAGTCTGCTGTCCAAAATTACTTCGATTTTTCTTTAAAATGTTAAAATGTTATTTTCCAAAGGTTTTAAAGAAACCTGTTTATCTATTGTATCATATTATATTATATTATCTAGAGGCATAAATGTGGCCTGTGTTTTACTTTAGTATTAGCGGTTTTTTTCTTTAAATGATTAATGACAAAATTCATAAAACTATTAAACCAAATCACCAACCTGACAACATTGACATGCTCCAATTCCTTTAACAGAGCAATTTCCCTGATAGCTGTGCTGGGCACTCCCTCGCTCTCCCTACACATGAACAAAATGAGAGAAACAAATGGCATTTTAATGTATTCATACTGGCTTTTAATATAGTAAAAGATATAGTGCTAGTCGACTTCTAGTTTTGTAGACGACTTGTGTGAGACCAGTAGCGACCTGTTTTTGTGGTTTGAGACTTTTGCCACAAGTGGATGAGATTGGGGTTTTAACTTCGCAGCTCTGACCAACAAGTTGATGGGCAAAGCAGGTACGTGATTACCTTTATTGAAGAGTTACTACCATTAAACTTTAAATAAATTTGCTGGCTTTAAACTCAGTTTTATTGTCAATGAAAGTTGCTAACCTTGTAAGGAAGTGCCAGACAATTTCTCAGAAGAGGCTAAAACCGGATTTGAATTATCAGTGATATAACATGTATGTCATGATATACAATCACCAACCCAAACTGAAGTTTTCGATCTTGTTTCAGCCTAGCCTTAACTTTCAGACCTTCACTGGCATCCATTCATTCATAAATAATCAAATAGGTTTTTAAGTTATTGATATCAAATATGTTATATGTACTAAGAAGAGGACATAGTATTCAAAAACTGCATCTTTAACGACATTTTCATGAGTAAACATGATCTGGAACAAAGAAAAGTAAAAGAAAAAAATCATAAAAGAGGGCATGGATTATTCATATGCAAACACTTTTAAAACTTTGAAAATTGCTTGACCATTTGAAATACAAGCTAAGCTCTTAAACTTTGAGCAGCTTCGCCAGGCACTTATAAGTTTTAATCACAGAGATCGTAGCTTTTAAAAATAAATATTGAATACACCATATGAGTATTTTAAGGTATATGGAAAGAAAGTTGCATGCTAACTTGTAAAGTTGTTTAGTTGAATTTTGAAATCTCGAAACATGTAAACAAAGATCCTCTGGAACTAGTTTTTGTCATGTCTGTGCATAATTGTCTACAAAGTCACCTTAACTCTTTGCTTTTTGCTATATTATAGTAGAGATATTGGTATAAATTATCATATGTCTATCTATAAATAGGCATAATTCAGTATAAACCTTATAGCAAGGACCTGCTAAAGAGATTCTAAGGTACAGATCAGTCAGCCATATATTTATGCACACATTTTTGTTATTTACAGTTATCTACTCCAATTTATCAAATTGTGTGCAGCATTGGTCGTTTCGCAAAATAAATAAGTATATAGATGCGCACATTTTAAATTTAACTCTCTGTTAACCTGTTACCCTGAGGTGCTTTATCATTTTTATTAAATGAAAACATGATGGAGATGGAGATCTAGACCCTAAAGGTTGTTTTAACTACAAAGTATAAATTTTCTTAAATTTTGATTAAAATTTAAAAAGTGCAACAAACAATTCGAAAGTGATACCATCCTTTTCGCAGAAGTAAAACGCCAATGTGCTGCCCTACTTGCCCACGGCAAAATGGGCAGTAAGTAAGTAAGTAAGTAAAACGCCAATGTGCCAGAGAATTTTTTCACATAATTTGATATTATTAAGATTTGTAGAGATGAATTTACACAAGATTTCAAATAGGCAGCTTGTCACACTTAACTAATACTGACTAAATAATAACTGCATTCTATTCTCCAATACCTGTACATTTTTGAGGGTTTCCTCCTTTTTGAGAAATCAAAGTTTCAATGCACATATTTTTTTAAATTGTAAGGCACAAAATGAGATATGCTCCTAATTATATGGTTGCTGGCATGTAGATGGGAGCACTGTGCTATTGTCATAGCCAATTAAATTCAGAACAAGAAACATGGCAGAGCAGCATATCTTTATTTATTCTGTACGTAGTTACAAGAAAATATCTGTATTTGGACAGACCTTCATTATCAAATCAAATCATAAGTAATATTCACTTTGCAATCTTGACACTTCATCTTTATAACATAACAAACATTGCCTTATTTTTCTACTATATAGTTTATAGCTTCAAACATTTAGTAAAGACAGAGACATAGGTTTTGAGAAAAAAAAAGGTTTTCAAAGAGAGGTTGATGGGGTACAATAGTTTCAGTTTATTATGCCAGCCATTCCCGTGATGAAAGATTGGATTTGCCATGAAAGTTAAAACAGATATGTAACTAATTTATTGGGTGACGGGATGAGCTAGAGCAAATTAGTCTCATTTTCAGTGAGCAAACTTCTTGTTGTGATTGACCAAATGAGACTCTCACCTAAGCTAAAGCCTAAAGAGCCACTTCTCCTCTCACTATTTAGTTTGAAAACCAAAAAATATGGGCAGTCACTTTACAAGCCAAAAAGAGTAAAGAGATGATTATCAGAGCAAGTGAAGAGGAAACAAGGAAATCAGCCCAAAGCAACAAAATGTGCCCATCGAATCTGTCAGGCGCTTGATATTTTCAATGGAGACATTTAGTGATTAAATTGTTCAATAACTTGAACCACAGATCAAACATCATCAACAGTAAATGTAATACAGTACATCTCGGACTCAGCAAACTAGTTCAGTAATTTTTAAAAGTTCATTGAATGCAACATTCGTTGGAGCCATGACATGAGGCACCACAGGGAAGTAACCAACCAAAGTCCAATTACCACATAATTATCTCCCTTGTTTTTTTTTTTTTTTCAACTAATCACGTGTCTTATAAAGCCACTCTTCACCTTTCCCAACATTGCCCAAGTTACTGTCACTTTGAATTTTTGATCCTGTATCATGATCTCCCCATGCATTGGATTCGCACCCTGCTTCCTTTCCCCTCTCTTTTCACTACCTTCTCCCTGATGTCAAAACTTTGCTCTCCCCTACCCCCTAGTATTACCATGGCATAATGTAGCCTATACTCTGGGTGCCCAACACTTATACACTTCAAGTATTTCATAACAGCCGACAAGAGACCTTTTGATTCAATTTCAGCTACATAGTTTCTAAGTAGAAAAGCATTCTTTTTGCCAATAGTTGCACATGAAGTTCGTTGAACCCGAGGACGGGTCTGAGATTAGTTGGTCTGATGCGAGGTAGTTTAAGAGTCAAAGAAGGATAAGAAAATTGAAGATTTTTCTCTGTTCGTTGAATGCAAGATGTTCTTTTGGATTCGAGGTATACTGTACCAGACACACTCACACCTTCAACTCATGCCCTATTTAGCATCACTGTAGAGTAAAACCTTCCCTTTCTAAAGTTTCTTATTTGACTTCACAAATCACAAAGTCAAGAGGTTGTCATTGACTTGTAACTAGATTGGTATGGTCTAAAGATTTTTAAAAATCAACCAATCACAATATTTTACATTCAAGACCACCATCAGGTGCGATGCTCATGATTCAAGGAAGACTTTGGGACAACAGTCACTCCAACCCCTTGACAGGACTGCATCGAGGGGGTCGGCAGAGGTGAGAGTGAGTCAGAGGGAAGGGAAGAGCCACGGCAGAGGTGAGAGTGAGTCAGAGGGAAGGGAAGGGAAGGGCCATGTGGTAGAATTAGAACTGTCTAGTTCTTTCGTTTGCTCCACTGTTAGGTAACACCAAGTGCGCATCTTGCTCTGTGACTATGGTACTGACAGACATACCTAAATTGCAATTTGTTATTCACACCTCATGGGCCCTAGGTCTCTTACCAATAGTCCAATGAGGGAGAAACAGCGACCTTTTCATTGATTTGTATTCTGAGCAAAGGTAACCAATCTTCCCAGTAAATAACATGGGCAATGAAATGTTTCAAAGAGGCATTCCAGTGAAAGCGTAATATTAAGAGCACCGCAGCACTCATGTGGAAGATGTAGAACCTATTCTTATAAAAACTGACACATTGCAAGGGGATTTTCTTTCCTGCAAAGCCTAAAGCAGCAGTAAGGTTAACTTTACAATTACTTCTAGATCCAATTAGATCTAGATCTATCTAAAACCTGGATCTAGATTCCACCCTAATGAGGCATAGATCTAGAATCTAGTATTGCAATCCCAATTCAATAGTCACCCATGAGCCAATGATTGATATCTTTCCCATTGATCTTTTGATCTAGATCTAGAATCTATATATAGATTTATATATTAAATTCGATATCGAGAGAGTGATCTATTGGATTAGCAGTAGGCCTAGATCTAATGAATTAAAAAAAATAACAGAAAACTTACGCATCGAGTCGGATTTTCTTCAATGCGACGTGTTTACCGGAAACTTTCTCTTTGGCTTTGTAGACAACGCCATATGTTCCCTCACCAATTTTTTCTATCTTCTGAAAGCTCTCCATGGAGCTTTCATCCATACTGGACCCCGAAGACCGCACTGCATAAGAAGCGAGCGCCAGATCGACAGCAACGGCAAAAAGAATTCGGTGGCAGGGCCAAGATTTTTGGCGAAAGTCATGAAAGCTTGACGACACTGAAGCTTCCCGCGTTGCTGTAGCGGGACGAATAAAGGCTATTTTTTGATTGGATGAAATCTAAAATTTTCTGGTTCAGAGGTCAGGTTTTGTTTGTCAACAAATGCACGTGGTTGTCCTAGTTTTTCGTTTCTTTTTCTAGGGTAAA
>JAWDGP010006468.1:395000-487500 GCA_033675545.1 Elysia crispata
TTGAGTACAAAATGGACAAGAAGACCTCGTAGCAATTTTTCAGACGTAAGAATATGGAAACAACCCCATCAGAAGTTTAAACCGAAAAAGAAAATAAAGTAAAGAGGAATTGACGGCACTACGACAGACTAGTCTAGATCTATGTGGTTATCTTGGGTGTAACTAATGAAAGCCAGCCAATTAATGTGTGAGCTTATCACACTAATATACGGAGTTGAGAATAATTTGATTTGTAAAGTTTCGCCGTGCTGGTATCATAAACTAAGGCCAAAGCTTTACAAATACTTTGTTAATATTTCGCTGTCGCACATTCTCCCCCTCTCAATTTTCTTTGCTGGGTAAGGTATTAAGCATTAAAAAAACAGGCAAACAAACAAACAAACACAACAGTTAACAAGTCAATCCACTTCAAAAAATGGAACAAAAAAGCTTGCAACAGTATGAATGTAAATTCTTATGCGGTAACGTCAAGTAAAGACTCCAACGTTGTGGATTTACAAAATTTATAAGACGAAAAAAAAATCGCACAAAATTAATAGTTTGGCTATTTATTTCAATTTATCTACGTATTTTTATTCAATTATTTTTCTTGGGGGAGGTGGGGTGGGGGGGGGGGGGGGGGAATAAAATGAAAAGTTTAATAGCAAAGGCACAGCATAACTCGGCAGTAACTTAGGATCCACGGATCCAAAAGGATGTTTGAGAGTAGCCGAAGTAAGGCGGTTGCAATCAGCTCGCAAGTGCCTACTTTCCAAATTGGAATGAAATGGGAAAGAAAAACATGCAGGTTCATTGCAAGGATAATAAAATTACACGTGGAATGACTTCACCGTGAAGAGAGAGAGAGAGAGAGAGAGAGAGAGAGAGAGAGAGAGAGAGAGAGAGAGAGAGAGAGAGAGAGAGAGAGAGAGAGAGAGAGAGAGAGAGTTAGTTGCCCTTGACCTAAAAGAGAAGTAGGTCATACGCCAAGCACACCAGTACCAATGTAATCATCATGTAGAGGGCATCTTGCTAGAGACGTTGGGACAGTACTAGATCTAGGTTGGGACCACAATAAGGTGAAATCTTTATTCTGAGGATGGGGTCTCGATCAATCAGACAAAAAAAAAGAATAGAAAAAAAAAAAAACAACAGCAACAAATCCACATTTCTAAGCTACCATTTTCTCACAGTTTCATTTCTTCTTTTTTTTTTTTCCTTTTCTAGATGTCGAGGAGGGGGATAGACCAGTTTACAGATACCACCCACCCACAGTATAGACGATTGACATGGCGGCAGCACTATTGGGCAACGTCCGCTTAGTAAGTTAAAAGATTTCTTTCATAAATAGACGGTGAAGAAATTTTGTGCCCTACACCCGGCTTTTAAACTTACTTCTATGATGAAGGAACTATTTATAGACGGTTCCCCGAAAATATTTTTAACTTACACTTTGCAAGATTCGCTCGTCTTATTACCTTATTAGGATGTATTTTCCAGTGCTCCGCAAAATTTAACCAAGATCACACCCCAGCTTCTGATCACACTATGCATTCTATATATGGATTTCGGACTGATCCGTGAACAGGTAGGGGTAGAATCAAGATCTTACATTTAGATCCAGATCTAGACTAGAGGAAAAGATTTACAGGCCTACTCATTATTGAGAACTTCGAGTTAGAAAAAAATTCGTGAACCATTTCGTTTGTACCAAGAAACAAGCAAAGACCTCTACTACTAGATTTTGATCAAGGAATCTAGTCAATATCTAAATCAAGAAAATCAAGGATCTAGATATCTACACTTTTAAAGGTCAATAAAAAATATTATTGGAGGAGTATAAATTATTCCTGCAGTGACTTTTAACAGCGTTAAGATGTTTGTTTTGAACCCACAAAACTTTTTTTTATGTTGGAGTAAGAAAAGATATTTTTTTAATTTACCTTGAAAATATAAAATGAGAATATAAGAATCTTTTGGTATCAATGTTTGAAATACTAAGTGATATGCATATATATATACCTATTGTATCAAAGACCATGATGCTTAGTGAAAATGAAATATATTGATAGGTCCAAGTAAACTTACTAAATAACTAACTTGAGTTCAAAACTTTTTATGTTCAGTTCAAAGGCTGGTGTTGTCTAAGTTCCATTCTCATAAATGTGCACCATGATTTCCATCAATTTCATATATTATTTAATTCTTTGTCCAACTTCTAACGTTTTCTACAAAGAGTTACACCATGTAAATAATGCATTCTAACATGCACTTTCTTAGACTCCCTGTCTGTTTTTTATTACTGATATTTATAAAGTCATAAGGAAATTTTTTTTTATAATTTATTTTAAGTATGCAATTTGGCTTTATAACTTCAAGAAGGCAACTGTTTTTAATGTTAATCATTAATATGTTTAGTTTTTACTAATGTTGGAAAAGAGTGCCAATAGTTTTTACATCTACCAGTGTATACAATAAAATGAATTTCTTTAATTTGAGGAGCTCGAGTTATGTTTCAAAGTATTTTATTTCATTTTTTTTCACTTTCCACTTTTAGAAGTTATCATCTTTTCATGAGAGTAGGTACTTTAAGAATAATATAGTGCAGTTTAGGCTTAAGAAAGTTTTACCTTATTTAATATTTACATGATTATTTATTTATTTTATTGCTAATTCTGAATTTTTGCTTTGAGTATTAACATATTTGCTTTTTTAGTCTTGCTTTGATCGTTTAGATTTTTTCCTTTGTTTAGTTTATTGTTATTTGTTTATTATTATTATTATTATTATTATTATTATTATTATTATTATTATTATTATTATTATTATTATTATTATTATTATTATTATTATTATTATAATCATTATTATTGTATTATTATTATTATTATTATTATTATTATTATTATTATTATTATTATTACTATTAGTATTAATCTATTATTTTTATTATTAATTGGTTAAGCATTATTAAGCATTGAATTGTTCTGTAGCTTCTTACAATTAGCTAATGCATATTTTTTATCATTAATAAGTGCAGGAACGATGGATGTTGTCTCCAACATCACCTTGTACACGGATGGTCCAAGTATACCATCAAAACTGGTTGATATACCAGAATTTGAACATGAAGCTTTCAGGGCAGTGAGGCAGTGTCGTATTGATCTTGTTGAAGAATGTCTGAACAATGGATTTGATGTCAACACGAAGCATGAAGGTGAATCTTTGTTGTGATTCTGAGAAAGTATTTGCTTGGAACTGGAAGTTGATTGAATTTATAGCCCTAGGGCTAAAGCAATATATGATGATTTTGACAATAATATAGTTCTACTTGAAGGAAAGTAGTGATTAAAATATTAAAACATTCCAATATGATCCTGTTTATTCTACTAATTGTAGAGGTGAAATATTACATGAAAATTTTTCTTCCAATTTTTATGTCCATAAATATTTTGACTTTTTTTTCAACTAAGATATTTTATGAAAAAGCACATCATAATAAAACTTTGCTTATTAAATATTCAAAGTAGAGTATTTGAGAGGTCAACTAGCAATAGTCTGCAATTAGTTTTTTATCGGCTTAGGTTGAGACACTTTTCCAAAGCTTTGAAGCATTAATCTTGTTGAAGGCAAAAAGTATCATTCATGTTTTGTGCTTTGACTATTTTATCATTTTTTTTCTTTTCTTTTTTTATATAAGCAAGTTCTTTCTTGAAAAAGAAAAAGATGCTTGGTCTTAAGGATAGGATTGAATTACAAATTCTTGTACATGAAAATGCAATGGCAAAATTTATTTCATTTAATTTAGGAAGGTGAAATTTGAAATCTAAGAGTTTTCATTGTTTAAATAAGAAAAATTTATCACGTTCATGTATTATTTATTTTTGCCGTTATTTCATTGAATAATTGTGACTATGAAATAATTTTGCTTCAATATGCATTGTTCAAAAGTAGGGTTCCATGACAAAACTTGTTCTATTTGTATTATGAAAATTTTCTGTTAAAATTGAAAGCAATTTATTTTAGTAGTTTTTATCAGAGAAACGGCTTTGGTGCACTGGTTTTGATCTTTCTAGTGCGTTTTAAAAGTGGTGTTTTGTCAGACCCTTTGGTTGATTAGTTTTTTTTTCTTCTTACATTTAATTGCAACTTGTTTTTTTACATCAAAGGAGAAATGACTTTGTGGTTTAAATTTTATGGTTGAATGATATCTTTTATATTTCAGAAATCCATGGTGACAAAATATATAGTGTGAAGTGGTTTGTGCGACCAATTCGTCTTAAAAAGTACTCACTTCTACACATGGCAACAATTCATGGAGACATAGAGGTCAGTAAACTAATATGCAGATTCAATAATTTTTTGATCAATTACGTTTCCATAGTTTTGTACCTTCTGAACCACTTTTTTTGGGGGGATTAGTGCTTGTCTTGCAGGGTTTAAATAGGCCTGTGGTGAAAGTTGTCAGCCAAAAAAATCAGCTACAGACTGGTGACAGTTTAATATGATCTAGTTGCAGGAAATGTTTGCTTGCTTTTTTTTCAAAACCAGTTTTGAAATGCAGAGCAATGCAGCGTAATTATATATTAAATATGTATGTTAAAGCACTTGATGTGATGATTGTATATATTTATTTTGAAATAGTTGACTGAATGACATTGAAAGATTTGATCGGTTGCAAATTTTGTTGGAACTTTATTTTTTTTTAATTGTATGTGTAAGTTAAGGAAATATCTCAGTCACTCTGTAGGTTTGATTTACCTTGTTTTCTAAAGCTTTGACATCGTGCATCTAACTTTTCAGCAAGTTTTATTAATTAGTTTGAAATCTTGTTTTGTCATAGATTTCATCAGAAAAATCTAAGATAAAATTCGCACACAGATACTTTCATCTTCTTCTTCGATTTTGTTACAGATGTTAGACTTCCTGATATCAAAGGGAGCAAATGTGAATCAGATGGATGCAAACTGTTTTACACCTGTGTCTATGGCAGCAGTGGTTCAGAGACCAAACTTTGTGGAGCGTCTCATCCGGGCAGGTCAGTGCCACACAGTTAAGATATCAAAAAACTGATACAGTAAAGTCCATTTATAACACTAACAGTTAAAAACAAGTCTTCACATAAAAAAATATGACCCTCACCTCAGAGTGTCTAACAAAACATGTGATTGATTGATTAAAGTCTATGTAAACATTACTGGACTAGTGTGCACACACAGTGATAAATTGTTAGTCCTTTTTGTTGTATATCACAGATAAATATGGATTGCATGATCAAATTAAGAAGCATGCAAAAGTTTCACTGTTGAAACTAGTGATGTAGTTGAATGACTTAAATACATTGTTTTGAAATTTAACTTAAAGTAAGCATTATTGTAGAAGCTGTTTTCAACTATTCTTATTTTTAAAAGTAGCAATAGTTGCAGATAATTTTACGCATCCAGATAATTTTTTCCACACTCCAGGAGTAGCATTTGAAAAATTTATCTCCCCATATTATATACATTGTGTTTTTAAAGTGATACAGATTCCCCAAGAAGGCTTTTTGGGGAGGAGTGAAGAGTCCTTAGTGGGACATAAATGGACATAAGTTTATTTAAATAAAAGCATACTCAAACGAGAAACATTCCTCGCTCATAGTGCCACTTTGCTTTCTCTTATCCTGAAACAATGCTTTTCATAACCACAGTAAGAGTAAGTGTTTTCAAATTAACCATATCTCATTTTTTTTGGCATGCGTTAAAGAAGCAAGTATTTTATAAATTGAACAACTTTGAATGAGCTGAAACGTCAAATTGGAAATATTTAGGCTCGACTGTATTATGAATCCACACAAAGGTATCTAAATTATACTAGCTCTGTTTGCTATTGAGTTGAAGGTATCCATAGGGATTGGTCTTTTTAATCAGCTTCTTTCACTAATAGGCACTAAATCAAGAAACAAATTTTGCTTTCAATCGGTGCAGGTGCAAATATCAACTCCCGCAGCATCAGCGGACGGTCGCCACTCATCCAGGCCATCACTGCCGAGGACTTACACATCATCAAGATGTTACTTGCAGCTGGGGCCGATCCTAATCTGGAGGATAGTAAGGGGACAACACCTCTCAACACAGCTATGATGATTGTGGATAACCATAAAGTGGATGTTCTTCGAGCTCTCCTAGAAGGTAAGAACTTCCTGGCATTAGAGTGGTGCTCAGTGAAAACTCACTCTTACAATTTCAATACCTGGAAAAAATTAAGTTATTTGGGAATAATATTTTAAGGGGATAGGAATGCAAGGATGGAGACAATTTCACAGTATTTCTAATAGCACACCCACTTCCTCCCTCTTCTCTTGCATATATACACACATACTCACTCTTCCTTTTTTCTTATTTAGTTTATTATGTTACTAGAATGAGGAAATTGTTGATGATAATTAGAAAACAGTGATCATGGGAGAATTGAATCTTATAACCAAAGGAAGCAATTGGCTTTTGTTTGGTTTGAAATAAGAGGATTGAGCACATTTACCTCTGATCATAAGTTTAAATCTAGCAAAGCAAACTGGACCAACTTGAAACATCAGACTTCAAATTTAATTTTCGTTTTCCACTGACCATCATATAACTCCACTGAGATCTCTGGTGCCTATTATATCTGTGCCGAGAGAAGAATTATGGGATACGCAATGATCAAATCAATGAAATTAGTATATGACAAGACATACAATTTTGTTAAAAATTGTTGCGGATGTAACTGTAATATGGTTAACATAAGATAAGAATTAGTAATCAGTTTTAAAATTAATTTATCAGTACCTTTTTTAAAAGATCTTTGTTCTTAACACTATTTTTTCATAGTGACATCGCTGTCAAGGCTTAGAGCTGCAAATCATGGAGGCTAATTATGGAATATGCTGTTAATAATTAAATTTGTACAACTTGATGCCTCAGTTTTCATTTGCTGTATGTCCAGTTTCTCTACAATAAGGTCTACCATCAATTTCTATCCCCTAAAAACATAATATGCCTTGTTAATTTTAGAACCAACAGTCAAGCAAGGTGGTTGAGTTCTCTTACAATTTGCATCTTCTATATCCAACATAAGGTGAATGAAAGTTTAAAAGCCATTTTCTCAAAACTATTTCATGCGGTCATAAAACAAATGAAAACTGCGGCATCTAACTGTAGACAGATATTTATTGTATGAAAGATACAGTGGAAACCTCATAATTCAAATTGTATGGGAATGGATTAAATCTTCGAATTAAGAGTATTCGAATTACAAAAAAAGGGTATAACGATGTATGACTCATTGAGTGAGTGAGTACTGTGCCTGCAGTGAGAAACCCTCCCCTTCCCCTGTCCCACATTGCTATCAGAATCAGTTCTGGCACTGAATTGTTAGTGCATCCGCTCCCATCTCGCTTTGATAGCGCACTGATCAGCCTTTCTTGAGGAGTGATTGGCATTGCTTGTTGCTTGAGAGATGCATGTAGCATGTAGTCGGGTGGTACCGACTTCAAATTAAGAGACTTGAATCAGAAAGACTTCGAAATACGGGTCCGATTCTAACAAAGCCAAAGAGAAATGAATAACCTATCATCTTGCAAAATATGAGGAATTTGAATATTCAGACTTCGGTTTTTGAGATTTCCACTGTATTGGTTAATAATTTATTGATACCATGTGAGTTTATACAGCATAATGCTTGAAGTAACAAAACATTATATGAAATACATATATTTAAGACTTTTGTATCTGATAAAACATGACTTGGTTTTGTGTATTGTTTGTCAGGATTTTGAAATGTACTGCATAAATGGGAGAAAATGAAAGTCAATTTCAAAGCATTTGTCATGTTTTGGCCGCCATGGACTAACAAATCTGTCTAGGAAAAAAAAAAGAATCTACTGTTTGAAAATGAATAGCCTATCATGTGGAGGGAGGGATTCTTCTATTTGGAAATCAGAGGCTAAATGATATGAACTTCACTTTGACTCATGCTCTTCATAGACCTTTATAGAGAGTTTACATGAGCTTTAATGAGATTAACCATAAAAGAGTCAATGAAAATAAATTATGATGTAAAAATCATTTATGTAGAGGGCTCAGCATTATTTTATCTTTATCAATCGTATTTCAGGTGGCTGTGAGGTAGACAAAGAAAACAATCATGGATCCACAGCGCTGATGACGGCAGTTGGTTTGGGCAAACACGAGGCTGCAAAAGTTTTGCTAGAGGCAGGAGCAGATGTAAACAAGGTAAAGTAAAGAGAGGATCACAGAGCGAGAATCATGAGAGAAAGGGAGAAAATTGGAATATAATGATCCCAGTTAGGGAGCTCATCGCCTTAGAGCTCACTTTGTCTATGAATCTGCTATTGCTATTAAACATTTTTTTCTTTTTATGTTACACCCATAACATTCTATGAATCACATTCTTATTGCAAAATATGTCTGAGGGCCCGCTTTTAAAATGTGCTATGAATTGGGGCGTAGGGGTGGTCAATAAGTTGCTTTTGGTTGGTTAACTAAAATTGATAATTATTTACAAAAAGATTTGTTAGCCTTCACAATATTGATTGACCTTCCTTTCAAAAAGTCACCTTAGAGTCTCTTGTTTCCAAGTGGCTGTATTCTTAAGCAGACACCATTGGATTTGTCAATTATGTGAACATTGCAAAAAATTGTACCGCCTTTAAACTTTTTTTTTCTTTTACTTTTTGAGACAGAGAACGAAAAAAGATACCGTATTCCCTCCATTAGTAGCGCCATCTCTAATAAACGCCCCCCCCCTTTCCCATCCAAGCAACACTTAAAAAACACCACTTTCGAGAACAAAAGATTCTTATTAAACTCAAACTCAAAACATTTATTAAGCGATAGATCTGATGATAACAACAGACAACACATGTAAACAATGAATGACTATGATACTGCAATTGTCATCTCAAATTGGGGATGTCAAAGTCAGTACTAAGGCGTCTGAGGTTAATGTCCTGGACTATTGCAGTCCTCGTAGTCATCGGACTCGAATGACGCGTCGCTTTCTTCACCCAACCATGGCACTCTAAAACTAACTAGAGGGGGGAGGGCGGCGACGGCGGAAACGGCGGCACTTTGTCTTTGAAGAAAGTCATCCAAAACATTCCTTTAGACGCAAACCCCCCCCCTTCTTCATTTTCACGCGCCCGGCATTACTATTGGAACGAATACGGTATATGAAGTTTTAAATGCTCCTTTTTCCAATTTAAATTTTTATCAGCTCATTTCCTATGACTAGTCGGAATTTAAATGCTGATGCTTTATTCCCTTCTATACCATCAAGTATCAAGGAATGCCATTTTGATTAGTTCAATGGGTCAAAAAATCCAATAAATCTATTTTGACCATAAGAGATTATTCATAGAGAGACAGTTTGTGTGACCTTTAAATGGTTTCCTTTATCAACAGACTTTTTTGTATTAATCCAGATTGATGCAAATGGCAAGAGTGTATTCCAGTTTGCTATAGGAACGAGAATGGGACTTATTCTGCTCAATCATGGTGCATGTATCGACACAGTGGACAAACATGGTAAGACCTTCATATTAGCATCAATGAGAGAAGACACTAAACAATTTTGAGTTGTTAGCATATTAGCATCAATGAGAGAAGACACTAAACAATTTTGAGTTGTGTGAACCTGTATATAATTTGGTGCAAACTGGATTTACTTATTGAGGCTGATCTAGAATATTTTTCAGGCACCATTTAAAGAATCTTCCATCTACTCTATCCTCAGGGACCAGGGCTCTTGACTGGGCCGCCCATGTCGGCCACGTTTCCATGCTGCGTCTCCTTCTAGGCATGGATTGTAGGCGTCCCTCCCTGGACATCTTGCAGGTACCACGGATCATCCAAGTCAGAGAGTCTATTCCCATCTTTGACCTGTGGATCAAACAGGTTTGTCCTCGTGAATCTGTCATCTAGACCTATCAATATACCACCCTCCACTGCTATAGCTTACATTCTTACTGATGATACCCTGACTCCAACAAACTAAATGTCATTGTGTTCACACTTATTGAATGTAATTACATGATGACCCAACATAAAGCTGTTTTTTTTTTTTTTAATTTAAGAGTACTATGGCCTCTGTCTAAGAACTTGCCTCTGTAGAACCTAATCCGTCTGTAAGCTCTCTTTTGCTATGGAACATAATTTTTTTCTCTTTAATTTACTTGTTTAAGAATCAGGTCATGGAACTTTTCTAATAAATAGCAATGTAAGAGCAAAGAGATTTAACTCAACCCCACCTAAGTAACTCCAGCTCAGGTAAAGCCCTGACCTTAAGAAAAAAAATAGATCTAAACACATTTAAAAAATATTGCAGTCAAGCAAAACAAGATAAAATTATGAAATAAACTGTAAAAAAAACTAGAGGTCTTGAATTTTTAACAAAACAAGGTTTTATGTCAGTAAACCAATTTCCTAAGACTTCTCCATCACATCCTCACCATTTCAATTTTTCCATCAACATCCCACTTCACCACCATCTCAACATCACAATCTGACTCCCGATCTCAAAGTGCAATGGTCATTATTTTATGCTGAGTGTTGGGATAAATATCCAGATAACCAAAATAAACGGTTTATGTAGCATCCCTGAGATGATTCAAGTGATTATCCATCCTAATTCAAAGTTTAGATCTAGCCTAGGCCTTGAAATTGCCGAAAATTGAGGTAAAAAACAGTCAATTTCAAAGCGCGTTGTGAAAACTAAATTTTAGTCCGAAAACGAAACTAAAATAACCAAAATAAAGTCTAAAGTGTCCTCTAAAGGTAAATGAGGTTTGCACGAGATTTCCGGTAGTAATTAGGAAAGAAAGTAGACACCCAGAAAGTGAAAGTAAACGGGCGATATAGGTACACATTATTGTGGTCCATACGGACGACGGCGGGCGATACAGGTGGGGTTGAGTTAACTCTGCTAAACTTGTATTCATTTTTTAAAACTGTTATTTTTTTTATTTATTTTAAATGTCGCCTAATTTGTTCCATATATTTTCGCACTAGTACTATTAATTTTTAATTAATGCTTTTGTTAACATATGTCACTCTCTTAGATATTTTCTCTGTTTTTTTTCCAATTACTATATTTAATATCTCTCGGGTCTGCAGGAGCTCGGCCAGCCACGAGAACTGAAGCGAATTTGTCGCGGGGCCATCCGGGAGATTCTTGGACCATCTGGTCTACCACAGACAGAGAAACTGCCTATTCCACGGCTCATGAAGGACTACCTTCTGGCTAAGAAATTTGACCTCAGTTTTGGGGGGATCAGTATGGAAAGATTGCAGAGGACAGCGGGTGGGGAGGGTCTCCAGTTCATGTCAGGGTTCAGACCAATGGCCTCGAGCGGTTTCGGTGTTCCGGTTTCTGGGATGAGGTGAAACTCTATGTAATGAGATGGTTGGAATAATTCTCAAACTTGTCGAAGAACAAAAAGGATATGAAAAAGAAATTGATGTTGTGAGTTCTCTGATGAAGCAGTTTAGCTAGTTTCATGCCAAATTTGCAGGTTTGCAATGTTTTTGAGTGAAACTCTTTAATTGATGTAATATTTTAATAAAGCATCGTTTAGAATCACATTTGACATCACACTTTTCTTCGTGCAATCTTTGATTGGGTAGGGTTCTAGGGACATAACTCCAATTTATCCCTTAGACTCAGAGTAACACATCTTACCCATTGAGTAGTTCATCTTGTATTTCTGCTTACAAGTCACAAAAAAAATAAGGTAGGAGTTTGTAACAAAACTTCTATCCACTTAGGGCCGACTCTCATTTCTTATCAACCCTCGTCTCAACCACTTTACAATCCTAACAAGTCAAATTGAAGATCACAGTCTGGTTTGTAGAACAAACCCAGTAAAAATTAAAAGGGTTAGACGCTCAGTCTAGACAAACTTTTTAAGAACGGCAAAATAAGAAATTAAATCTTCTTTTGGTGCTAATATTGACTCTGAATAAAAAGAATCAATGGACTTCATGTCAGTAAATGAGTTCAAGCTGAACAATAATAAAAACATTTTCAGTACTTTGATTTAAAGAAAAAAAATAATGAAAAATTTTTCTGTAGCATGTTGCACATTGTCTTTAGGCAAGATCTAGATATCTAAAAATAAAATTCTAGAATCTACATATAAACTTTAGATCTAGTTCTAGATTCAAAATTTAGATTACTCGCCTGGAATCTATACCTAAATCAAGACCTAGGCCTTCTTTGGATCTCATCCAGACCTATGATTTATATGACAGTAAATATTGAAATTACATTTTTTCTTTGTTTTTTTTTTTTCAATTGATCAATTGTTAAATATTTAATTTTTTTTTCATGTTGGATTGTTTAATGGTTTGATTTGGAATCTTGCAAACAAGTTCTGTGCAGGTTTGTCAGCTTAACAAAATTTGCTTTATAAACATACATATAGGCGTACTTTTTTTCTCATCAGGAACAAAAGTCTTCCTTCTTAGGTGAAGATGACCCTCACCCCTTTGATTTTGTTGTGTTTCGTAGCATTTTATAATTTTTTTAAATTCATCTTTTAAAATGTAATGTGTTGTGAAATGTAGTGAAACTAAAGGTAACCATAGCTGATTCAGTGTGGTGCGGCATATAGGTAACCATCCAGTTGAACCTGTGTGATGACATTTCAAAAACAAGCTCAACAGCAGAAGTTTAAGATGAAACTCCCTCATACACTGTGTACATATATTTCACGTAGAGTAGCATCACTACTTTCCATGATTTTTTTTTTTAAAATATATAATTATATACACATCTATAAATTTTTGTACATATTTCCATGACCATGTTTTAAAAAAAAATGTTTCCTCAATATAATTTTATTTTGAAATATTGAATAATTTGATATGAACTGCTGAGTTGAATCACATTTCAATTAATTTGAGACATTTTATATGTATTCTTCAATAATACTGAAACTTTAAAAGGTATCATTGAAATTGATGCATGAATATAATTTAAACATATACATTTTAAATACGTGTGTCATTTCATTTGTTACGTTTTGATGTAACTTATACATTTTTTGGTTGGACTGGTTCCAACTGGCTTGAGGACTATTAGTATTACGGTAGTTGTGTTTTTAATTTTACGGTAGTTGTGTTTTTAATTTAACTTCCTCTCAAGAAAGAAATTTTTAGTCCCAATGATTTGCATTTTTCTCTGTGTTTCTATTACTTATGATAATACAGTAATATGGACAGGATTTTGGGAAGAAACCTATGATATTGTCTATGTCTCAGCCAAGAAAAAATGCTTTTCGTTTTTTTTTTTTCAAACGGCAGCAGGTACCTCAACAAATGTCTTGACTCCATGCAAATTATATTGGTGCTGGTTGTATATCTGGATAGTTGATTAATTTTTAATGAAATTTTTTTATTTTGTAGTTATACACTTTATGAAAATTGTTATTTTAACTGTAAAATTCAAGTCTGCAAGTGTCAAAAAAGATTTTATTGCTTCATGAAATAATGAAATTTTTGTATTCCTATTCATGTTTTAAGCATGCAGACTTTCATTTCTGTTTTTATTATAAGGGAAATGGTGTGATATTATTTTGATTAAATGAATCAAATCCCTTTTATATTTTTTTTTTTTTAACTAACGAATTTCAATGATTCTCTCAGTTTTTGCAATAAAATTTTTACATCTATGCAAAATGAGATATTAAACTCATTCAGTCATTGACAACCAGATTTGTTTATTCAATGAAGCACTGATGCTAAGCATTGTAGTAACCAGTTGTATTTAAGCATCTTTTTGTGTCAGAAAGATGGTATTTTAAAGAAAAAGTTTGCAGCTTGAGTCATGGTTAACAAAATTACTGCTAAATGAGCCATCTTTCACAGGTAGCAGATCATAAAGGCATTGTATGCTCAGGAAAATATAACGCCTAGTTTTAAAAAAGCTGAAGATATGGTACCTTAATACATCTGATTCATATATATATATATGTGCATAAATTTAGAACATTCAATTCTTTGAATGCTTTGATTTCCAACAAATTTGACAGATGCTTTATTTATTTAAATTTAAGTATAGAGGAGTGCTTTTTATTTTAACATTAAAACTATATAGGTCAAACCATAAACAAAGAAAAAACTTCTCACTATTTAACCTGCTACCCAAAACCCAGAACCTTTGTGGTTAGGTTAAAAAAAGTCTGCATTGTCTTGACTTGATGTTGAGACTCATTCATTTATTCAAGTAGTAGTAGTAGTAGTATGTGGTAGTAGTAGTAGTAGTAGTAGTAGTAGTAGTAGTAGTAGTAGTAGTAGTAGTAGTAGTAGTAGTAGTAGTAGTAGTAGTAGTAGTAGTAGTAGTAGTAGTAGTAGTATGTGATAGTAGTAGTAGTAGTAGTAGTAGTATGTGGTAGTAGTAGTAGTACTCATTTATTCAACGCATTTGTATTCTGAGAAATTTCTTGTAATAAAATAGATCTGTCCAATTCAACAAGACAACCCATTAATTCATCAAAGACAGTGTTGTTTTTTGTTTTTTTGTTTTAGTTAAAAAATTGCCACTTGCAGAAAAAGAGAGACAGACTAACATAATTATATGGCATTGGCACAAGACAGAAACAGAAAGAGTCAGGCCAATAGGTACATGATAGACAAGCATAATGCGGCAAAAGACAGAGTGAAAGAGATTGGCAGGAAGGAAAGAGGGAGAATAGCGAGAGAAAGCAAGAGAAGTGGAGGAAAGAAAGATAAACATGAGGGGTAGGATTAATAATGAGTGAGAAAGAAAGCAAAAAATAGAGGAAAGGAAAGAGCGAGGCAATGAGAATTTGAAAAAAAAGTTGGCCAAAGGGATGTAAGAAATAAAAGAAGAGAAAAAGATGGAAAGGGAGAATACCATTATTGAGACATCTTGCAGAAGTAAAACTAAAAGACAATAGTTGAGCTTAGTAGTCAGTACTAGAAGAGCTAGTATTAGTAAAGGTACTACTTTGAACCTACAATCATGGTTGGTTGGTTCTGATCCAGCACCCTCTGTAGGTGATTGGCCTGTAGTGCATATAGTACGCAAAACAGGGAAAATGTCAAGTTGTACTATGTATTTTCAACGACTTAGTAAGCGCAATTTCACTGTAACCTTTACAGTCACAAAGTCAGACTCTTGTCAAGCCTGAGCGAAAGGTTGCTTAGGTAAGATTTAAATTCAAACAAATAGCCCTAGCAAGTATTTGAACCATATATCTCCACTCTGTCATCCCACCACTCTACCGACAGCAATCTGACACTTCCCTCGTAATTAGAACATGTAAAGCTGAAGCCACATCAAACATGGCTGCCATCACAGATCTGCGATGATGCTTGCCGCTAACGTGGTTCATGTGCAAGTGCTCCCCCCTGGTTAAGCCCACGTAATTTTGTGTAACAGTTTGCTTTCATTGCAACCATAGACAAGCTGAGGCAAGTGGGAAATCCTATTTGAGTTTCTTTTTCTTATACAGTATAGTCCCATTATGATGATCTATATTATATTATATTTTTTTAATAATAAATCTCATAATTTCAACTACTGGACTATTACATAGTTTATGCTCAGCATAACGTCAAAGTCAAGATTACAAAATTAAAAGGAAGATGAAAAGTTGTATAAAACTTTTAACACTAAAATTTATATATATTATTTGCAGCAACAGAGTTTCTGTATTACAATTGCGCATGAAGTCTTGGTTTGAAAGCAATTGTCAGAGGTCCAAAAAGTTTAAAATCAATGCATGAGTGCTTTTTGCAGACAGTAAGGAAGTTACATTTGTATCTAGCAATTATAAAAACAAGAGTAATAAAAATGAATTTTTAGTCGTCAGAGCCACAAACTTTCACTGGTGTTTAGATTGTAACATGGCATGTTTCCATGTTTCAGATACTTATCTGAGAATGGGATACTGACAGACACCACCGCCAGGCTATAGTTAGACTCCATCCACTCCTGGGTGAAGCGTGGAAAAATCTTTTAAATTGCCTTTTAAATAGACTTAGGAGTAGCAATAGCTTTGAGGCTTGAATGTCTGCGTTACACATCTGCAGATTTCACAGGTACATTTCTGCACTGGAAGTGGTTGTGTTGGGGGCCTAATTTTTTTTCAGTTTCGCCCTCCTTGACATAATCTTGTTTAATAAACAAGGAAGGCCTGTACCTCCTAGTACTATTTCTTTGCCATTTTGTGAAATTACTGACTAGTAGGTAGTGCATTAAGTTTTGCAAGGATGCAAGATATAATATGAATTTTTCTAGGCATTTTCCTTGATGGCATAAAACTAAATCAGATTATAGAAAATCACCCTAAAGGAGGAACTTTTTTATTTCTAATTCTAGAAATACAAATAGCTGCCTCAATTTAAGATAACATTGATAAAAATTTTAAGGCTTCAAGTTTATCTGCTTTTTGTTTATCATGTAGAGTATTACATGTATTAATGTTAAATGCCAGTCATTTCTAAACTGAGGAAATGATCTTGCCCACAAAGTTTTCGTTATAAAAAAAACCCAGCAACTCACAAACCTTTGTGGATACAATGAAGCTTGTTTATGTATCGATATACTGCTCATATCAAGTTTTCATTTGCAAGGCTGACACTATGCCACAATATTTGATGTATATAGAGATATGAAGATGAAATTCTAATTTCCAAATCAATTTATCCCAAATGCTTTGTGATTTTACTCATGGGATATATGATAACCAAACTCCCCATTAGAGAAGCCCAAATTAACCTCCGAGTCTCATATGAAAACATTCTATTAAGAAAAAGATATAAGTATTAAACGCTGGCGTGCTGCAACTATATAGCCTAGATAAAATTAATTCGACTGTGAGCTACTTATCCTGTTTATGTATTCTGCCCCCCAATGGTAGACTGACGTATCTGACAAAAACCTGTTTTCTAATTTGTTTAAAGTATTATTCAACTTGTGTAAATGGCAGAGCGACGTATCTTCATCATTACTTTAACTAATTTAAGCTTTTTTATTTGTCAAATCGACGTATCTGAATTTTTTTATGTTGACCATCGAATGTTTTTTGCATTTTCTTCCGCAAGCACAAAATCTGTAGATGCGTCTGTTTACCTTTGGGGGGCAGTATTGTATTAACAGGGTATTTGATGCAACAAAAAATATCCAACTTAGTCTCACTGGCAAACAATACAGCCCTAGGAAACGAAAAATTTAAAAAGGGTATTATCACTGCTCAATATGATAGATATTCAATTGAATTCACACTGGTCTTGATAAATAAATGCCTAGTTAACGCAGCCCACATGAAAGGTTTGCCATTTTTCCTATCCCTTTCCATTGCTATCAATCCAATACCCTTTTAATTATCATAAAATGTATAGACTCTACCTTCAATACCACAAAAAACAATAATATTTATGAGAAACTAGAAAAAAGCTAATTTGTAGGAAAATCTTTAACTTTTATTTACTTTGACAATGAAGGGAAAAAACTAGAGATTACTGCACAATAATGGTGAAAACATTACATACAAATGAAACACTTTTAAAATAAAACAAATTATGACATGAACATATAAGAGCTTGTATCTTAGATGTTACTAAGTTATCTTTGGTAAAGCACCAAAAATTTAGAGGGCAAAAAAAAAAAAATGCATAAATAACTGAACATATTAAACTTAATATTTTCATTTTTCTCTGTTATAGATTACTAATCCTTATATTTTTTTTATGTCTATTTATTAAGATCGCTGATCAAAATTGAGCCACATAATCATCATCTTTCCTTTCTTTACAATGCAGATTCTTTAAATGTCTTTACCCTCAACTTCCAAACAATTACATAGGGAAGATGGCTATGAAGCCTTGAAGGGTATAAGTCTTGAACCTTAAATTATTTACTGAGTAGATATCCTTCCTTCCACTATTTCACATTCAATACATTCCTTTCTGTAAATTCTTAGCTTTTACAGAAAGACACAATGAATCCAAAAGATACCGCTTACTTTACAGCTTGAATTCTTTTACTTGAAAAATCTTGTACATTCAAAATACATTATTTACATACAGCATAAAAATATGGCAAAATTATATCATAAAGCATCAGATATTCATAAAGTCGTAGACTTTGCACTGTTCCCTCCTTAACCCTTGACATTCATTTGCTTAATGAAATTTTGAATATTAAGAAACATTTACACTAATGATGATGATGAAATGATTAATTTTTACAGTAACTCTGCCCCTTTGAAAATGTACAACACTGAACCCTGATGAATTTCTGTCCAACTCTGAAACCATCAACTCCTTACGGTTTTCCAGCTGATCTGATCTGATCAAAACTGTGGCCCCAGTTCTACCCTGCTCCTCTCTACAAGTGTGGAGGCGTCTCAAACACGCTTAGGGTCCCTGGTTCACTCCGCTGCCTGAAAAATACAAAGGGAGGGAAAAAATCCACTGGACATTATTCAGGTGCTTTCACTTAGTTCAAAGTCTTTGCCTTTGTATCAAACATTATGAGTGGTATTTTTTGCAGAAAAACCTTGATGGAAGATTTTGTCTTTCAAGCTTTTAGTTTTGGAAAATTTTGAAATAGGAAAAAAAAGAAATCGTTTAATATTACCATAACAATTGGATTCTTCTCAGAATTTGAAACAATTCACCGTCAGCTTTTGGCATTTTAGGAAGCAAAAATTACCACACATAGTCTAGAGGTAATAATGAATGATGATGTTATATTACCTTACATATAATAATGTATGAACAATTCCCCAAATTTGACACAGCAAGGAGGAACAAGAAATAATAAAATATCTAAATAAATAAATAGATGGGAACCAATTAAAAACCAATTAAATTTGTAAATATTCAAGGACTACCAAAGCTAATTTTCTGTTGATTGCACTGAACATCTAAAACAAGACATTTCATGAATGTGTAACAGACAACTCTTACAGTTAAATATCATCCTGATGATAACCAGAGAGAGGTTTTGAAAATTTTAGTAAACTATACAAATTCTTTTCTTTTTTTCTTTGTTTCAGTGTTGGGCAAGTGTTTTTGCCATTGAAAGATTGTGTTGCTAAAAATAATTTAGCATAAGACTCAAAAAAAAAAACAAAAAAACAAGCTGACTTTGTACTTTCCCAAATAATTTATAAATTATGCCAACTATATTTCAATCTTGTTGCACAAATATTTTCTCAATTTGTTACAAATTTCTCCAAACTAGACCTGATGAATATCTTTAATAGATTTGAATATTTCAACGTAATACTCAATTGGTCTAGGTACAAGACCAGCCTTTTTTCTTTTTAGCTTTGGCCTGATATTTATATACTGTCATTAATAAATAATTTTTAAGAAATAAACCCGTCTTAAAAGATAGTTGAAGTTCGGTATTTATTACTCCAAACTTCTAAGATAGAAACAATTTGGGGGGGGGGGGGGGGGGTAGCTATTTCTGAATTTAGGTTGAATTTGCAGAATAAGCAAGGGCAAAGTGAGGCAAAAAAAATAAAGGATGACCAGGCTTGCAAACTTATTGTGACGTCCGACTTGTGCAGTTTTTCTGCAATTAGTGTTAGTGACTGAAATGTTACCATTTACAGCAAGCAACTTGAGAATTGTATTTACTTTTCCAAAAAAGGCAGTGAAGAGAGAAACTGGTAGGAAATCATATGATTTTGTAATCATTTTTTTTTTCAATATTTATTTTCTTCTCTCCCCTCAACAAAGAAGAAGAAAAAAAAGAATGTGTGAAAAAGTCCTGACCATTAACAAATTTTTCAGCAAATGTGAAGCAGAAGTTAACAAGCCTGTGTTAAGTGTGCTGTGCATATCTACTCACCAGTTTGCGAGCTGTCTGTACTTGGGGTTGCATCAGTGGTTGTTGCGGGTGGGGTAGGGACTCCTTGTGGTACAGATGGGGGAGGAGGGGGTACAGCACCTGGTCCCTGGGGTGGATACTGGTACTGCTGGGAGGGGGGTGGGTAGCTGTGAGGCCCGGCATGGGGAGGAGGAGGAGGGGCTCCGTAAGGAGGGTAACCTTGGTGAGGTGGGTAGGGGCCCTGAGGGTGTGGAGGGTATGGCTGGCCCATGTACGGTGTACCCTGCTGGTACTGGCCTGGGTATGGCTGATAATGGGGATGGGGAGGGCCGCCACCAGGGGGGTATGGGTGGGGTGGGGGCAGGCCACCTCCTGGAGGGTAAGGGCCGGAGGCAGGAGGGTACTGTTGGGGATATCCTGGCTGCTGCTGTTGGTCTTGCTGTTGCTGATGGGGTGTTGGGGTGCCACTAGGGGTAAGCGTGGGAGGTGGGGTAGAGGCTGCTTGTGGTGAATTACTTGACTGTAGAGCAGGGTTGGGTGCAGTGGATGGGAAACCAGAAGTGGTGCTTGCTGTGGCTTTCTGAGCCTCTGTTATAGGAGGAGGAGCAGATGAGACAAGTGGAGAAGCTGAACTTGGCGGAGGTGCTGGACCACTCTCTGTTGATACTGCAGGGCCTGATACTTCATTAGAACTAGGCGGTGCAGCTGCAGGAGGCTCTTGCTGTGGTGGCAATGGCTGCGGCTGCTGCAGTTCTGAACTTGGCTGCATGGCTGTTGGGGCCGGCTGAGGTGGTGGAGGAGGTGTTTCTATGACAGGAGCCTGCTGAGAGCTTGTTTCTGCAGAAAGTGTTGGAGCTGCATTGCTAGTCGGGGCATCAAGAACTGTGGATGAGGACTCGGCTGTGGTAGCTGCAGGTGAAGATGCTGGGAGAGCAGAGGCTGCAGATAGTGCTGGCGGAGACGGTTGCTGAGGTCTAGTTGGTGCTGCTATAGAGGAGGGTGGAGGGGCGGAGGACTGGAGTTGTGGAGGGGGTGGTGTTGGCGCTTTTGTTGCTGAGGCCAAGGGAGAGTGTGAGGTGGCGGACAAGGAACCTGGAGGAAGGTGAGAGGTTTGCACCTGGGGAGTGAAAAAAGAACACAAGACCACATGGGAATAGCGGGTCTGGGTGGGAAGCAGGTCACAGGAAAGATGGATTGGATAATTAGGTACAAACAACAAGTTTACTTGCTACATTCAAAGCAGCCAGTGATGACAATTTTGATTAAACGCCTTTTTTCTCACAGTTCACATAATGACGTAAAAAAATTAAGTTTAATAATATCAAAATGAAAGGAAATTAAAACACCCATTGATTTAATGCACCTTCAAAAAAAAGTGATAGGAAGAAAAGGCCCATTTTTCTCATTTTTACAACATTGATATTTTTGGACAAAGAATTTGAAATTACAGATATCAGGACCGACTGCATCATCAGAACGATTATGCTTGATTATCTAAAGAGCTGAATTCATTGAGTAAAAACCGTAACACATGAAATGTGAGTGGATGGAAAAACACAAAAAAATAAGAGTAATATCTTTGTATGATTGAGATTGACAGCTGGCAGGTTTACAAAGATGCCAAAGCCCAAGGATTCCAGGATAAGAGTACATAGTAATAGCGCTGAGCTTCATCGCATGGGGCAATGAAGGTTCTAAAAATCAATGCTTCACTTTATTGCTCTGTACTAGCATAATTTTTTTTCATTAGATCCATCCAACTAACTTTTAAGATTATTGTACTGAAATACTATTCTCACAACTTTCAAGTGTTCTCTTGAGCTAGATTATCAGCCAATTCAGTCAACGTAAGGCCAGCAGTTAAAGTCCAAGAGGAAATAAGTGATTTAAATGATGGCAAAACCTGTGATTTAAGTTTAGTCATTGGTATAATGTGCTTAATTTTTACAGAAATTATTAGCTTTTCATTATCAATTTATGCTTTATTTCCCTGTTAACTAAATCTTTAAATCATGAGTCTGATCTTAAGATTACATTCAGAAAAGGAAAATATTAGAAAATTGTTGACAATAGGTGTGACTAAATAATTATGTATAAATTTTGTTATCGAACTATCTCTCTTTCAGAAAGAGATCATAGGTTAATGTAGACTTGTTTGATACGAGGACTATCTAAAATCTTACCTTCACACCAAGGGGATAAAGAAAATTTAGAATTACACCAAGGAGCACATTTCTTTATTTCATAACATTTCCAAAAAAAAAATGCAATAAATCTTGTGATTCATGATTACTGTTCATGATTGTGTGCAACAGTAATTACCACTGGTTGTTGTGATGAAACGTGATATGTGGTTCAATCATTTATACATCAGCTGTAAGACAGCATCAATGGTTATAACAGAAACATAGTGCAAAACGTGACAATTGACCACTGCTTACCTGAGGTCCCTGAGGTGGTAAAGGAGAACCACTCATGGGGTAACCATTGGACCCGCCCGGCCCATGCTGTTGACTATGATGGGGATGATGGGGGACAGTTGGTGGGGCTGCTCCACTATGTGCAACTGCAGCCGCCAGAGTGGGGTTTTGGGCTGATGCTGACAGAACTGGCGGAGCTCCATCTTGATGCTGAAGAGGACCAGACAGAGGTGGTGATGAAGATGAAGTTGGGGGCTGAGCTGTCTGTGGACCGCCATTGCCATATGATGGTGCTGACCCAGCTGGCTTGGTGCCGCCTGAAGTTAGAGCCGGCTGAGGTGAGGATGCCGCTGATGAAGAGGAATGTGGTGGAGGGGTGGGTGCATTTGTCTCCATCACCTGCTGTGTGGCAAACTGTCGGGCTCGGTACTCTGCTGCTCGGATCTGCTCCATGTGGAATTGTTGCCTCTCCTGGAGCAACAGCTGTCTCTGATACTCCAGCTGATGACAGATGTAATTAAACTATGGTTATGAGGAACAGTAAGGAAAAAAGGTGAAATTGGATGGTCAACTTTTTGACTGGCTACATATCTTGCCAATGAGAACCATGTCTCATTTATTTTATTCAATATTGTATAAACTAGGGAGATTCTACATTCTGCACAATGATGCACAGATTAGTTTGTCCCTAGATCAGAGTCTCATCAATTGTCTCATACAACATCTTCAAAGTGAACTCACCGACTCTCTCTCCTTGTCCATGATAGTTTCTAATTCCTCGAAGTGGCGCAGTTTGATCTCCAGCTTCTTCATCTGAGTTTCAACCAGTAGCGCCACCAGACCCTTTATTTTGCGTTCTTCCACAGCCGCAAGGTGCTGGAAATGTGATATACAAAAAATTGTTCATTAGCTGGGAGGAGTGAACTCGCTAGCTTCTCTAGGCATATTCAAATGAGCCATTATTATCATTGGACATGCCTCTTGACATTATGAAAAACAAGAGATACATGACGGGTTCAATAAGATTTTCAAGTTAACTAGTTTAACATACATGGTTGACTAAAGTTGTTTGCAAGGATTCATTTTCATTCAGAAAACTTGGTTAACTGAGGATTGGTGAAAATGAAACAAAAACAAAGCGTATTAAAAAATGTAGAGAGAGAAATCTTCACAAGGTACATGAGAAGTAAATATACTTTCTGGTAAAGGCAAGAAGCCGATAGACCATGTCAAAGACATCTGCAACATATCAATGAGTCCAAGGCTATTTTATTTTTTGAACATGGTAGTTACGTGCTGAACCTTTCATAAATAGATGAGGGTACCAAACATTATCAACATAGCCCATTCCAAATCACAGAGAGCATGGCTTCAGATGACAGGAGAGGTTAAATGACAGTTTTACCTTTGCCTTAACAGCAGCTGCTGATAGAGCGGCAGCTGCCGCCGTGGATACCACGGAGGCAGGGTCGTCTTCCTTGGGCTTCTCTGCTGCTCCTTCTCCAGACTTTTCTGCAGATCCAGAATCTTCCCCAGACTTTTTGTTCTGATCCTCTGATGCAGATGTTTTGTCTTTCTCAGATTCCCCATTTTCCTGTAATTCAAGTGAAAGAAACAAAGAGACTAATTTGAAAACTCAAAAAAGGGTTATTTAATTCAGTTTTCACCAACTTCCCCACCCCTGACACCTACATCCACATAGGATACCTTTGGGTGGTCTAAAAAATGTACTCAATTATAGAACAATTACTGTTCCTAAAAATATGTGCCAGGAACTTAAAAATGCACTGAAATAAACACAAGATGGTTATGGAAGAAAATTTTATCAGATATAGGTTTGTCGAAAACTTGAACCAAATTTAGATACAGGCATAGTAGTGTTATGGTGGATGAAAGTGTCAAATGAGTTCAAACTATAAAAAGTGAGAAAAATGTTTGTTTTTGAAACAAGAATATTGATTTTTCAACTTTGAAAAGAGATGTGATGGTGGAACCCCTTTTTAAGACAAAATATATACCCTATATGGAAAAAGTAAATTTTTACAAAGTGTGGAACAGCAGAAATATAAGATTGTTACATGAAAAAAAATCACAATGCATCAATATTTTTGTGTTGTCATGTTTTGTTTTTTAAACAGTGAAAATAAATAAATTAGCCTCGAAGGTAGGCCTGTAGTTTACCTTTTTCTCTTCTGTCTTGTCTTTCTCAGTGTCTGATTTCTCCTTGTCCTTCTCCTCTTTCACTTTAAGGTTTTTGTCTTTAGTAGAATCTGTTTCCATAGGTTCCTCACCATCCTGAGAGAGAGAGAGAGAGAGAGAGAGAGAGAGAGAGAGAGAGAGAGAGAGAGAGAGAGAGAGAGAGAGAGAGAGAGAGAGAGAGAGAGAGAGAGAGAGAGAGAGAGAGAGAGAGAGAGAGAGAGAGAGAGAGAGAGAGAGAGAGAGAGAGAGAGAGAGAGAGAGAGAGAGAGAGAGAGAGAGCTTTACAAATGAGCACATAAAAATAATACATATAGGCTCATGCTTTCTTGTCTCTAAAGGAAAACCTTGAAATTGACTGTGAAATTCCCTCTATATATCTATTTATGGATCAGATTTTGAAACTACATTTTCCAATAAAATTGGAGAAGCTATAAAAAAAATTGGAAAATTAAAATAAAATAGCAATAATTTGCATTTCTGAATATCAATGACGAAATATTTTTAGATACTATAAAATTGGTCTCATATTAGGTTATGAAACTGGTTGATCAATATTTTGTAAAAAGAATAAAGAAAAATAAAAAAGAGCCTAAAACATTCATGAAGAACTATTGTTTTAGATTAAAAAAACCATATCAAGTTTAGTTACATTGTACATAGACATGGATGGCAAAGCTTTTCTTTTTACACTAGCAGCATGTACCCAAGGTCAAAGATTAGAGAATGTCATCGCATACAAGACATGGGGTAATATGAATAGGATCCTAAAATGTCCAAACAATATGATTTCCTATCTTACCTTCTTTTCTCCCTCTTTATCTTTAGCCTCCTTAGCTTCTTCTGCTACCTCTGAAGAAAGAAAAAAAAATTTTTTTTGTTAAATTTGAATTTTTTAGAATCAAACAGCTATGAAAATGTAAAATATAGGCTGAAATATGCTTTTTTTTTCTTTCATTTTAATCTGAACTTTCAGAACATTAAAAGGAATTTGCTATGAAAAATGACAAATACATATAAAAAATGTATATATGGACTCCAATGTAAGGTCACATTTTTCACTACGCATATGTTGAAAGCAGATTATCATCCTTCTTTAACTGATGCACAAAGGTGACAGCAGAGCATCAATGTTGGGCTATGACACTACAAAGTAAAGTATGCACATCTAATTTGTTTTACTGTAAATCCTGTCCTCATTGCCTGCTGCCCACAAAAATATTCTCAATTTGTTGCAAAGAAAATTAAGGACAGTGGTGACTACACCATATTTACTCACATCACTATAGTGCTTAAAAATCCTAGGCTCTTCGAAGAAGGCTGTGAGGGGTGCCAGTAGCACTTCAAACGAAGACTTCACAGAGGTTAGGATGTTTTGTTACCAACCCAATCTACACATTTTTGCGTTAATAAGATCACATCACAATACAACTAAATAAAACCATTGCGCACGATTCAAGAAACTGACCAGTGCCTGCAATGCCAGTCTTGTCAAGACCAAATGTTGGCTCCACTGTCTTCCCATCCTTAGTGGCTTGGGAGACAGCTTTGGAGTGAGCATCCACAATAGCAGGAGGGACTTCATCTTTCATCTTAGAAAACTCCTCTGTGGAAACAAGACAAAAGATCTACAAGCTGTGTTCTCAGTTTCATCCCCAGGTCATGATTGCATTGAGGGTTACATGTAAAAAAATCAGTGGCTGTATTTAACCAGTATTTGAGTTATTTGCCTTTTCTTAATTTTAATGGGGATGCTTAAATTGCAGGTTGAGATGATACATTAAACAATTATGCTAATGTCTCCTTTTACTTTGTCATAATCATTATCAGAAATGCTTGAAACCAAACACCTGTATACAGCAATACCTGTACCAATTCTGTTCGTCGTCTTTCATAGTTCCAAGGCTAAATCTAAGGCTAAGGCTAAGGCACATACATTCTCGCTTTTCATTCCCCCACTGCTTATGAACTTCACTCACACCTAACATCAGTGTCAGAATGACCATTTGTTATTATCATATAAATGGCACAAAATTATTATGCTATTAGTCTTTACTAAATGTTGGAAAAAATTTAAAGATGCAAAATTTTATAGCAATGGTTTTTGCTCCTTGCACAGGAATTAGAAAACTTTCTAATCTTATTGCAGCAGACAACAATAATACCAATACTTATGTATTGTACGCTTAATTAGCCATCACAAAGACGAAGATACTGTACACTTAAACTAAAAAGCCCTCACATCTAACGCATTGAAAAAATAAAACAATTAGGTTTAGAGCCTATTAGTTTATAGTCAGCAGAAATGTTTTAGAGAACCCTAGAGCTTAAGAAAAATGTAGGGTTGAAACTCAAAATTCAGATCCTACTAGAAAGAATTGTCAACTATAGACAAATCCGAGGTCTTAATGAAAGACATATATTTAAGTCATACCCAAAGCAGCTTTAGCAGCAGCACTGGCCACCCTTGGGTCCACCACAGATGCCAGGAAAGCCACAGTGGACATGATCGGGTTGCCTGCTTTAGAAAACGGGACTGGCTGGTACACAAGTGGGCCTGAGAATTGAGAAATGAAGTCACTTTTCACACAAACAAGAAAAGTTACACAAAGTGTAGGAGGAAATAAGAACATCCTGTAATAGCTGAAGACTTTTCCTCTGACTGAAGTAATGTATTCATTGATGTAAAATATGGCGCTCAATCTTTTAACAACCTGATTGTTTCAAACAGAGAGAAACCTACCAAGATGGCCATCGTCTTCCTCCAAGAAAGGATCCTCAATGGGGAGGCGCAAGAAGTGCAGGATACACTCGTCCTGGGTACGGCTCCCTACATGCTCACACACTTTGTTCCAGTCATCCTTGTAAAGCTCCAAGGCTTCCAGGAGCAGCAGGGTCTCCTGGTCCGACCACTCACGGGTGCGCATGGAAGGGGGCTTGTCCTAGAAAAAACAAATTGTGTAACGAGGATTCGATTAGCAAGTCTTTTTTCATTAACATAATGATTAATGAAAATCTACGTCATGAGAGAAAGGTTCAGTTATGTAAGCATGTCTCACTTGCACTATTATTAATACAAGCCTCTATGTGTGCTTTACTAAAATGTTGTATTTTGTTTTTTAAAAGTCATGTCTCAAAATTTGTATTGCACTGCAAATAAATTTTCTAAATTTTGAAATGCTTTTAATTTCTCACCTCAATGGAAAATATCGATTCAAGTGAATACACTTCCTCTGAGTTGCAACACACATCAATAAATAACTAAATTCCAGCAGATTCCAACTGTTTATTTCCTATCTTCCCTTTGATCTTACCTTTGCCATCTTTTTAGTGTATATATCTGTCTTGAGGCCAACTGAGGTCAGCTCTTTTCTGTCATCAGCTTCATCTTTCTTCTTGTCTCCAAAGTCACAGATCTCTTGAGCTGCTGATGGCTAAAAAACAAAAAAGAAAAACAAAGAAAAAGATTAGTAGCCCATTTACTTTAATGGGTTGACTGATAAGCAATGCAAAAATGCATGATTGTCAAAAAAAAAAAAACGACCATTTTAGCTTGATATTTGTGCAAGGTTATCAATGAAATAATTGCAAATATTCGCAAAATAATGAAAAAAATACATACAAAAAGTGATGTAGAGCTTGTTGCACCAAAGAGTTTACCTGATTGACACGAGGAGGGTTGATGGATGCAATGCCAGATGGTGTATCTGCCAGGATGTGGAAGTGAGAGGTAGAGGGGGGACCCATGGCAGTCGGATGGCTGTCTGCATCCACCTGGTAGTTGATCAGACCCCACTGCTCCAAAAATGCATGAACCCTAAAGATGATGTGAGACAGCCATTGTTACCAAGTACTTTCCAGTGACAAAATATAAATGTAAAGCTATCTGTTTCAATGAATATAATAATGTCAATATATTTTGCAAATAAATTATAAACATGGACTTTGTAGGACTATATTTTTTTTTTTAGTTTTACAGCAATGAAAGTTATAAATATTTTTGCCTATATAATATTCCAAATGGCAATTAAAAAGAAACAATATTAATTGAGAGTAAAACTGCATTCTGTGCTAGCTCTCCTACCTTCCATATCAAATAAAACCATAAACATTGAGAAGACAAATTTATTTGAAAAAAAAAAATTCTACTGACCTCATTATACAGCAAACATCACCAGCAAGATTTCTGCGTACAGCTGTAGATGTTAGATACTCAGTGGGGTTCAGCCGATATGTGTCAATCATAAAGTTGCGGTAGGCTGCATAGCTGGATTAATGAAAGAAATATTTCCCTTTTCAGAAAGAATGCATTATTTTTTTTTCCTTTTTCAGGTTTTAATGACCAGTTAAGTTCTGCAAAACGATGGCAGGAAAAACCTTCACTAATATATTTTCTTTAAATGTGGCAGAAGCTTTTGAATACAGTGAAAACCTAAAAAACTGACGTCTGATTATTTAAATTTCTCCTAAACCCAATTTTACAAGATAATAGGTTATTTTGTTCTCTTTGGATTTGTTAGAATCAGACTCATATTTTGAAGTCTTTCTGATTCAATTCTCTTAATTTGAAGTATACCACTCCATAAGACATCACATAAGTACTACATGCATCTCTCAAGCAGCAAGCAATGCCAATCACTGCCCAAGAAAGGCCGATCAGTGCGCTAACAAAGTGAGAAGGGAGCAGATGCACTAACAATTAAGTGCCAGTAGCAATGCTATACTAATACTGATAGCAAAATGGGTCAGGGGAAGGGGAGCGTTGCTAGATGCAGGCACAGTGCACACTCAGTCAATGAGTTATAGATTCTGTTATAACCATTTTTGTAATTCGAATACTCTTAATTGGAAGATTTAATCTGTAGGATTAAGCTTTAACAATTTGTACCATCTGGCATATCTATTATTTTCTAACCTACCTTGCAATGTAAAAGAGTTACGGAGATCAGTTAATAAAACATGGCTGTCTAGTAGACATGTGTTGTGTCTTGTGGCCAAATAAAACCCAGTCTGTTTACATAGATGTCATAGTGTTTACTCCTAATCTTACATAATCCATTCCCATACAATTCGAATTATGAAGTTTTCATTGTATTTACTCCAATTAGCAATCTGCCTTCCATGAAAAATTAGATTATTTAATCCTTTCAACTGTGGGCCATGGGTTAGAGCTAATTCAACTTAACTGACTTTTTTGAATGACAATGAGAGCCTTGGAAACTTACATCTCAGGAGTCTTAGATTTGTTTTTGCCATTAAAGAACTCTGGAAGAGCACGACGCTCGATGGCATGGACCGAGTTGTAGTCAAACCAGGCTGAGTAGCTTGGAACGATGATGTGATGCGTCTGCTCTGTTAAAGAGTCATCACCAGCTTCAGCTGATGATTCCTTCTTCTCCACCCCTTCTTCTGATGGCGCACTCGTAGCAGCAGTGCCATTGACGGATGGCTGAGAAGCATCTAAAAGCTGCTGTCTTGAATCCTGATCTCCCAACTGCCGTGGTGGTGGTGGTATCCACAGTGAGGCAGCAACAATCGATTGGGGTTGAGATTGGGCATGTGGGAGGAGAAAGCATACATGCTTTTTCTGAAAATTTTGCCAACTGCTGTGCAAATGTAAAAACCTAGTTTTCCTTGTAATCGGGCACAGGGCTTTAATTGACTATTAATCTATTTCTTCAAAATTTACCTTCTAATTTTTCTTTCTGTAAATACAAAAAGGTATAAATTCAAAGAAAATATTTCCACACAAGTCTTGTAAAGCCCGTTGCCTGAAATGTTTTAGGAATATGTCAAATTTATTTCTGTTCAAAACTGTGTATAAAATTAAAATTCAACTTTCTGCTTTAAACTTTAAGTGGATATTACTGCTGTTTTAATACAGATTACAGAACCAAGTGTTATGGAATCAACTTAGCAAGCTCACTTTTAGAGCAGGAGATAAAGTTACATTATTTTAAGACAAACCTTGTCTGCTTGCTCTTCGTCCAGGTCCATGATAGTGCCACCTTTGACAGGAGTGAACTCATCCTTGACACTGCGTGAGCTGGAGCCTAAGAAAACGATAGAAAAGAACTTTTTTGTACATAGATATCTTTATTATGAATAGATATGGGTCTATAGAAATTATAAAGTGTTTGAGGTAAAAAAAAAATATGAAGGAATACCATGGAATTGTTCAACTCTCGGAAAGATGCCTTAATTTTGCTAAAAACATCACAAAGATAATAAATCTAAATATTTATGCACAATATTTTTCTTACAAGATAATGGCTTAGGATGAATATAAATAAATGGAAGATCTGTAAGCAGTGGCAAGATATAATTATTGAATTGTTTCCTGAACATTTTGGGAGCATTGTAAATCAATAGTCTTCAACTTAAGGGTTAAAAAGTCATGAATCTCAGGTCAAGTCAAAATTTTTACATTTTTCTCCCGATGTCAAAAAGAGTATAAAAGTTAAAGAAAATATTGTTCTCTTGCCCCAAATCTTAACCATGTCCTCTATAAGAAATACCCTTATGAAAGGATTTCTTCTCTTTAATTGCATAAAGAGGCATATCACTTTTACTTTGCTGTGAAGTCACCGACACTATCATGAAAATATCCTGTAAAATGAACTTAGCAATTCCAGAATCATAGTATAAAACTGTACCTTGTTTTTTAAAATGAGGTTGAACATACCTTGTTTAGGATTGTGCACTTCTGTTATGTTGGTCTCAGGGGGAGGATCCTCCAGATCTTTTGTCATGTCTTCCTCATCCTCCTCCCACTTTCGTTTCTTGCTGGCCCCAATGGCTGCTGCTCTCGAGCTGAGGAGAGAATGCATGTCACTGGGTCATACAAAATGACAATTGTTTTGCAGTATCAGGACAGGAGAAAAATTGCAATAATGTTCAGAAGCGATTGAGGTAAGGCAAGGAATTCATCCCAATTTTAAAAATTAAGCATCACATAATGCCCCGTAAAAGGAGTTTTAATTGTGTCAATGACCGAATAGGGTACATATCTGAAGAATCAAAAAAAAATTCTCAAAAGCTCTATAAATACTCTTAAAAGTATTGAACCTCAGTACTTGCATATTCCAATCCACTGTCACTAAGTTATTCTTTCCTTGTAAATTTTTACCAAAAAAAATTACAAGGAATTTTTGTTAACTAAGCAAAACAAATAGCACAAATTACTTAGTATCTTAACAAATCTGTAAATTGGAAACACATACTCCTGTTGATATATTTCATACAGAGGTTCAGAAAAAGACTTGGATACTCGAATGTGTAGTTTCATCTTAAAAGATCATCAAGGCTAAAACAGGTTTCAGCAATAAAACAGTCTGGATATCAACAACGAAATTTTGAAAACAAAGAATAGATTCAACTTGACTCTCAGCTTGAGGAAATCAATGAGGTCAAAATTCAAACCAAACAGACAAATCAAGCTAAAATGAACAAGGAACAATAAACAGCAGTGTCAAACTATCTTTACAATTTCTCTTGCAATCTGAGTGAGCTGAAATCAAACATAAAATATGTGATTTTATTTAGACATTAAGACTGAGACAACCTAAACAACTGAACAATTATGTAAAAACTACTTATTGGGCCACAGCTGTAATGACAACAGGAAATCTGCTGTGAGGAGGACTCAAGACACATTGGGCTCTATGTTTTTAATGACCTTCTTTCCCTTACAGCTGGGTAGATATTTTGTTCTTTTACCTGCTCTAAACTAAATCCCTCCAAACTTCAACTCTACCCCCCCCACCTTTGATCCCCTTAGCTATCATAACATTTACAAAAGCATCCTCCCTCCCTGACACACATACCGTAAACATCAATCCAATATCACCACACATTTCTTTAATGCTCAATTTGTTAATATTACTAGGCTATAGATCATTGAAATAAATGAAAAAATATATATAAAAAGCATAAGGCTCATTGAAAAATATCAACTGTAAAACCACCCATTTTACCACATGCTCCAACCTGCACAAATACCAACCAAACTCTTCTACATTATACATAAAGAGAGAATTAAAAGAAGGGTTCAACTAAATCAAACATAATCAGCTACACAATTAAAACAGTAATTATTCTCATACCTCTTTCTCTTTATTTTCTCTGGTGGAGGAGAAGGCGACCTCTTTCTCTTGGCATTTGTTTTCTTCTGTCGCCGACTCTTGTCATCTGGACTATCTCGTACCTACAGTGGAAATCAAGTATTAAAAGCAATGTGCAATTTATCCTATCTCTCAACAGAAGAATGAGGTTTAAGATCAATAAGATTTATTCTCAAATGCTGGAGTGTAGGCTATAAGTAATTTCATAAAAAAGAAGGGTGGCTTCAACTATGCCTAACTAGTTCAAACACAAGGCTTCACGGCCATATAACCAGTCTTTAATACAAATTACCAAAGTAATTACCCCCTCAATAAATTATCTCCATTTCTTCCAGTTGGTAAAACATAGAAGCTTGTGAAGCATACAGTTGAAATTTGATGCTTCCGGTGTTCTTAAAATTTTAAATGGGTGAGAAGTCAGAAAATCTACTTCACCCCATTTACTTTGTACAATGTAGATTTTAGACTTAAGAACCTGAAACATCAAAACTAGGTTAATGACAGTTCCTTTTGTAAACAAAATTTTACAAAAAAAAAAAGAAGAAGAAGAAAAGTAGTTTTCTTCATGGCATATTGTTAGAGTGCTTTTTTAGACAATATAAGGTTAAAGATTGTATTTTTTCCATCTATAAACTGTCGTCTAGCAATGATAGTTTTTTTTAAAGCTACTTTCAACTATATTTTTCTAATTGAAACACATTTTTCTCAGTTTCTTGTCCCCAACCTTGTGTTAGAATTTGAGTCATATCTCAGCCAAATATTACAATACCTATAAAAAATTTAACTTCATGCGAGGAACTGATTGGGCTTTCAGAAAAAATGAAAATCAAAAGTGTCGAAACTAGTCATTGAGCCAAAAAATTGCTGGCAACCTCACAATCTTGGGGTTGCCTGTCTTGTTAAAAGAAAAAAAAAAAGGGTTTCAAATTTTAAACAATTTAATGATAAGTAATAATAAAATACAAAAGCCATTTTCCAACATGAAATAGTATTCCTAAAAATCATAATGTTGATGATATTCTTAAAAGATAAAATTTGTAACCTGAAAGACACCAGTAAATTATGCACAAGTTAGAATTTTTAGATAAAGGTTTTAGCTGCAGATGTAATGAATTTTCGCCACTGTAAGCTATTGAAAAGATTTTAGATTTAACTTTTCTTTGCGAAAAAAAATGCTTTCATTTTGAAGAAAACTTGTAAAAAATCACATTTTGCTTTAATCAGATTGATGGCAACAAAATACTTTTGAAGAATAATACTCACATCATCAACTGTCAATTTCACTTTGCCCACTTTCTTGTTCTTCTTCCCTTCAACCTGTTTTAATCACAAAACAAAATGTCACAACGAGCATTTACCAACATTCTTGAAAATTGTTCGGTTCTTATAATATTCTTACAATCTGAAAGTCAAGGAGGCAGATTTTTTAAAAGAAAGAATGACATTTATTCTTTTCCCGCACATGCTTTTAAATTTTTTTTTTTTTTGAGATTTCAAAAAATTGATGGCTGTGCTTTGGAACAGTGATTTGAAAATAGAGGCAATATGAGGATGAAACATACCTCCTCTTCAATGATGTAATCTTCTTCATTCATCCACTCGTTGTATTGCTCAAGGTCTAGGATCCAGCGAGGGCTAACCTATAAATAACAGGTCAATTGTTGCAAAAAGGCTTTAGCAGCATATCTTGTAATTTTATGATAAAGGCAACAGAAGATGGTAACTGAAATCTGTTTTAAGAGCAGAGTTAGAGAGAAAAACAACTTAAGTTTGAAAAATACAAATAAGTCAGAATATTTATGGTCCAATTTAAGTAATGTTTAGAAGCTTTTTGGGTAGATGTTTATTGTATTAGATTCCTCTCTATGTTTATATGTACAGAATTGGTCCATCATCAAAAGAAGAGAAAAGCACAACTTAAAAGCATACTATACAATTTTGAAAGCCACTGTATGCAAATTTCACTATAATGTAGTGTAAAGGTTGCAGATGGCCCCTGCAGATCAGACTTGGCAATTATGTATGCAAAACTTTTTTTTGTAGCATATTCAAGAAGCTATTAAAATGTATGGGACTTATATAAAGAAAAAAAAAGTCTTGGCTGCAACTGGACCTTTAAAGATAAGTTTGCAAAACGACTGCTCTAAGGATGCAAAGAAGAAAATATTTTTTTAAATGCTTACCTCCCAAACATCAGGTGGGGGACTATTCTCAAACTCATACTCAATATTGACATCAGTCACCCAGGTGTCATAGCTGTGAAAAATTCAACATCATTTGAGACACTTCATCAAAATTTCTTTTCTTTTCTTTTTTTTTTCTACAGTTCATAGCTGCTAAAATTGAGCAGGAGATATTAAAAGTTACAAGTTACAATAGAAACATAGAGGCCAAAATGAGATATTTTACATTTTGTGAAGAAATGATCATTTGGTTTCATTTTTAATCACTTTTGTAAAACTTGAATATGAAACGGATTAGCTCTTCAAATGATATCTTGTATCCTTGACCTGTTCAAAACAGAATTGATATTTACTTGAATATGAAACGGATTAGCTCTTCAAATGATATCTTGTATCCTTGACCTGTTCAAAACAGAATTGATATTTACTTTATCTTATAAAGATTGGCTTAGACCAAATAATTTCTATTTGGGCCACATTAGGAGAATGGCTTGACAAATAAAAAGCTCACCTATCAGGGTAGTACCACCAATGAATTCCATAGCTTCGATCACGTTTGAAGGTTGGTCTGAAGAATTCGTCTAGAGAAAAAAATATATCAAGAACAAAACTCAATTTTGGTTGCTGCCAGAACACGAAGACTAAGAGAATTTCAAATAATATATATTTATTTTTATTTGAACTTCATAAGTGATTCAACTTCCAATATTGTCAAGTAAAAGAAAGTATTTGCTATCATACATATAAGTCTAACAGTGTTGTGAAAAAACATAAGATTTCAATTTTGTGCTTATAATGCTGTTTTTATTCTTTCAATAACTATTTCAAAATTTAGATCAAAACAAGTGTTGTTAAAAAAAAATAAAATAATAATTGCCTCAAAACAGACCTTAACATAAACCAAACCTTTTCCTGTTCACTTTTGAAAAATGGACCAACTAAGGCTGACCTCAAAAAATAAAAATGGAAGTATCTCATTTAGCTCCTAAACCTTTAGTTCCCTTATCTAACCAAATAATGTTAATTTAAAAAAAAAAAAAAATTTCCATCCAATTAAACCAATGTCGCTGAGCACCCGCTCAAGAAAGAGGGAGAACGATTTGAGTTAGACCAAAATTGATTGCCCTGGGCTATTTATTGCTTTACCTTCAGCTTCACCCCCAGCTGTGGTGGTCTGGGTCGGGCCATGGAGGACAGCATGAGTCGCCTCCTCTCTAGTTTCCACCACACCTCCTTGGTGTGACTTAATGATGTCACGCAATTGTGTGGCCATCTGCTTATCCACCTCTGGAGCAATGTACACCTGTGGGGGCACAAAAGCTTTTGATGCTACCAAAGCCTTCTCAACTTGAAGGAACATCTCAACATTGCGATCCATACGGGAAGGAGATGAGAAGTCAAATCGACGCCTGCAGGATGAGAAAGAGGCAGTCTTTATTAACCAGACTCAAACATTTTAAATAAATCAGATGATGCACATATCATTTTTGCTTTCCTATTGAGTAGAATGTGGAAAGATTAAATATTGCTACATTGAATTTGTTGATTGTTAAACCCATCATATTAAAACGTTTTCCAATATTAAAAAAAAAACAAAAAACAAGTATCAGATTCAGGATGAGTAAAATGGAAGTTTTCCAGCAATGAGCTGAGAGTATCAAGACATCTGGGTTTAAACTAAGTGCAGAAATTCCACTGTGATAAGAACTTGAAGTGATCCAGTAGGACATACCAATTTGAAAGTTAACCGTTGCAGATGTCTGAATTAGGAAAGGATGCAACACTGTCAACAGTTCTTACTAGTAGATAAAAGGCAGCTGCTAACAAATTAAAAAAAAAAAAAACTTTTTGAGGAGCTTGAAAAGACTATGACTTCCTCTCAAAGTACCCTTACATTAAATTAAGAGGGATTGAAACAGAAAAAAGATGTTTCAAATTGTTTTCTGTTGGGCTTTAAATAGAAAAAAATCTAAGACGCTTCTAATTTTCATTACAACTCTTGTATTTCATATGAGTTCTCTATTTAAAAAGGCATGAGATTATCTAAATTATAGCCTTCAAAACCAGATATATAGATTTCTGTGACAAATCTAGGTAACACTGCAAAATGTCCCTGAAAACCCTACAACTTGCTAAAGCATTTGATCATGCCCATTAATAGGTTTTAAAATTCAGACCTGTAGAATACCTAAACCTATTGTTAAAAAAAATTGTAAATGAATCAAGAATAGTGAAATACACTAGAACATTTTTAATTTCATAATAGCATTAACATCTAATGCAATGTGAATATGAATGAGTACTTACCATCCTTGTTCACTCTTGAACTTAAAAACAGCTTGAAAAATCTGACACAGACTTGAGCCGGGCTTGAACTCAAGGAAGCATTTCATCTAAAAGAGATAAAACAAAAAGTTAAAAAAAAAAACACTAAAACAATAAGTAAAATATATTTCTTTCATGGATATTTACAATAAATCTACGAGATATCAAAACAGGCATGTTGGTAAAGGAGCAATGTCAAAAATATTAATTTTTCACAATTTTTTAAAATTTTCACAGCTTACAAGATATTCAAAGAACAATACGCAAAAATTTGTCTTAGCCTAAGTGTTTCTTAGAAATAAAAATATTTTGCAACAATAGTTACCTTCCCAATTGAACTTAGATCTTAAGTAACAGACTTGAGTATCTTTTTGAAGAAGTAAAAGCAAGCATGAACAGAAAATATTTGATATGATCATCATACGATCTACACTGAGCAAAATACGAATTGAAAGCCATCAAGTATCCACAGAGTCCATAGTATAAATTATTTCCTTTAATAAGTTTCACTTCAGTGAACTTGGTAGAACATCAGAAATAAAAGGCTAACACCTTGATGTTTTAATTTGCAATACATAACTCTTCTAACCTGCAAGCTTCTTTCCATTATCTATATAGTAGAGTTTACTAATAATCAACTCACGGGTAGTTTGGTGAGTGCGGGATTGGTCACTTGACGCCCAAATGCTTCCTCTTGGAATTGTAATAGTTGAACCAACAAATTGGCCAAATTCTTGTTTGTTGGTGGATCTGCTTGAACATACTGTGAAGAAAAAAATATTTGTAAAAATTGTAAATTTGCATTTCATAAGGCTACCTTAACCTGAAGAAAAGCGACAGTGTTTCATGTACAATGTTTTTGGAAAATTTTCACAGGGCAGCAGTTGTATAACTACAACTCACACAATTACCCGCAGGAAAGGCGATGGTTATAAATATGTAACAATACATCTATTTTATTTTTCAAAACTCTCAAGTGGTCTACTGTGAGGTTGTATCTTTTGATTTTTTTGGAATCTGCAAAATTAGCTGGTAAAATTTTGCAGGTTTTTTTTAAGTTTCTAGCTTCACAAATAAGTAAACTATGCTTGTGCATTTTTTGGCCACTGGTTTGCAGTTCCAGATTAATATTATGATTTATGTCTCTTTTTGAATTGATAGAAAATCACTTGGCCGCCTGTAATGAAACTGTCAATATTAATCTGATATAATTTTGCAGTGAAATTCGTTAATTTAGCACTTTATCTGATGATTCTAGCTTCAAGAAGAGCAGAATTACGAATCAAAGGTAAATATCAACTATGATTTGTTGATCATCAGCATTAGCTATGACTCTCTTCCATCAAAAATATTTCCTGCTCTTCTTGCCATGCAACCGAAGTGATTGAATTCATGTTTTATGGTGATAATAGCCAATAATTTTACAGTTTATTTGAAGTTCTTAGCTTTACTGCAAGCGAAGTTATAAATAAGTAAACATTATCCACTTTGAAATTTGCATTACTTTTCCTACTGGCTGAGTCAGGGCACAGCTGTTAAGGAGCGGCATTTTAGTTTGCCTGCCGCGCCCGTGAAGCAGCTTGTAACCCGATCGGGTCATGGGGTCAACCACCCCTGCAGAACGGGGATTCCCCTTTGCTCGCAACTTTAGATTTTAGATCTAATTTTCACACCAAAACAATGGAGAATTTAAGCTTATGCATGAAACGAAGAACTACAAAAATCATATAATTAGTTTTATCTATATTTCAGCGATACGAGGATATATTTTTTCCCCTTCTTTTCATTTAATTGATGGAGTTATTGAGCGTTTTAATAAGTACATGAATCTGGAATAATCATAAGGTGGTGACGTTTTTTACGGGACATTTATGAAAAAGTGAAACAATTTTTGGGGATGAAATTTTTACAGCATTTCATACATATGTTGATCTTAACACCCACCAAAGGGCATTAGCGAAGAGTTCTCCGTTTCCAAGTTATGCGGGTTTGAGTTATAATAGTCCATTTCTTACAGCGCTGGTACGGCGTTTTGATATAAAATAATAAATCTAAACAACGATAGAACATCGTAGTTCAAGCTGTAGAGCGTCAATATATATATGAGGGAGGCCTGGTGTTAGCTTTTAACAAAATTAAAAACATGCACTAAGACGAAAATGAAACTTATGTAGGGTTGCGCATTGTCTTTCTTTACAGGTAAGTCTTACGTTTACTTTGCCTTACGTTCTTCAATCGGCGGGGCGTGTGCCTAGAGCTCTCTCTCTCTCTCTCTCTCTCTCTCTCTCTCATTCACTCTCTCTCTCTTTCTCTCTCTCTCTTTCTCTCTCTCTCTCTCCCTCTCTCTTTCTCTTTCTCTCTCTCCCTCTCTCTCTCTGTCTGTCTGTCTGTAATATTTTCAAACTTTTATTATAACTTTCTTCAAACCTCTGACGCCTAAGTGCTTTGAGTTTATTCACGTCAGAATATTAAAAGCATATTGTAATAATCTTTTTTTTTTTTTTGTTATTGGAAATGATTGTGAACACCAAAAGTTAGTAACGGGCCGTTGATAAAGTCCGCACAGAGAAACTTTTGATTGTTTCCTCTATATGCTACTTAACGATCTATCACAACAAGATCTGCAAACTTCATGGAGCTTTTGGTTGCGTTCAGATTCTAAGTGCTGCTCCATATTTAACAGTGTTGGTTTGAGGCTTCTAAGTAGATAGTGCAGAGTGTCATTTACGGGTAGTTCGTGCAGACTCGAGCGTGTGGAATTATTTTAAAAAATCATATAAAATCAAAGAAAAACTCTTTGCACTTGAAACTTTGACAAGTTCTTTATATAAATCTTTTAAATATCGGGAAACAATTTTTAAGCGATAAAATTGTTTCACTTTTGAAATATTCCTATTAAACTGAGGTGTTACGAAAATCAAGACTTTTTTCTGTTCTTTTACTAGAAGTATGAAGATTCACCTGCACCATCTAAACACATTATAATTGAGAGATAAAAAATATAGCGTTGTATTCAGGACAATTTCAGCTTTAAAATGATTATTTGTTTGACATACTTAATCAGTTAATGTTAATAAGGCCAGATTTATTACGATGCAAAAACAAGTAAAAAATCCCAAAATTAGATTTAACGGCAGTGCACCGTCATGCACGGGCACACACGGTTGTAGCCTGCCTGACAGGTGATTGATCACCGATCCGCCCACTAACTGCGGGCGTCTGAGGCAGGGCCTGGAAGCAAACTAAGTTGCCGCTTTTTGGTCTGTTTTAACAGCCGTGAGGGGCGTGGCACTTGCCCGTCAGTTGAAATAATCTAAACAGACGAATCAGAGTATCAGTGAAATAAGATATAAGCCTCAGACCTATAGGTCCACATTGGCTTATTTACATTTATGCGATGTTATACGCTCTGTTGGGCCTCCCTGTAAGGACACGTTGTATCTTCTCAAGAAATAAACGTAATAAACCCACTCGAGGGAGGGGCCAAAAATTGACATGACAACCAAAACATGGTGTTCATTTGAGATTTGAAACCAATGATGCTACAGTCCACTTCAAATTCAATCTCAAGAGTCTTTGTATTACATGTACTGTAGGTGAGGTGCTAAGTGGTATGGGCCATGTGTTAGCACCCATTGCATCAGCTTCCCAGCATGAGTTGGCGCCTTGGTTTGTTACAGCTGTAGTTTGGGACCTACGTATCAGCCTGATAATTTTAAAGCTTATTACTGATGATGTAAAAAATTCAAGCGTATTTTATAATTGTTTGTAGACAATTCTATTTTGTTTCTAAATATACTATCAGTAAAATTAAAATACGAAGATATAGAACAATGATGCAATTTACTGGCTGGTTTTTCTGCTTACTAAATTTCTCCCTCATACCCTCCCCTTCCAAAAAAGGATGAATAGGTGAACTTGAGAGGTATTTGGTTTTTGAGTAAGTGTGAAAATAGGGATATGAGTACTGAATTTTTTCTTTGATGCTTGTTGGTTGCATTACGTTTGTATTAGATGAAAGGCACTCATGAAATTGACTTGATGGGCCGTCCTGATTGGCTCAAGGGCTTTGCTTTGTGGATCATGATTGGCGCAAAATAGCTCATAGTGGTCAGATTGGTCATCTTGCAAAGCTTGAAATATACTAGCAATCTAGGGGAACTTATGATAAGCTTTATCGATAAAAATTGTCTTGAAAAGATGTATCCTATATTTTATTGTGGTATAGCTGATAAAAAAAAATCTCTTGCTAAACAAACTGCATAATTAAATTCATCATCAAAGTTCTCCACAATTTGCTGTACAAGCTTGAACATTTACAATTTAGGCCTAAAGAAATTCTCAAGAGCTTTTTCTTTGAATCCGCCATATACATATATGGATGCTTCTAATGCAAGGCAGTCTTTGTTCATCGAAATTTATGCTTTCTACTACAGTACTAGATCTAGATCTAGATATCTAGTATTAGTAGTCCAAGAATAGATTCAAAACTTGATGTCATGGTTTAAATTTACCTTAGGCTTTGTATTGATATCATATACAGAGAAATTATTTGGTATGAATAATCTAGTGTTAATACACTTAGGCTACGAGATAAAGGTTAGCCTTTATAAATAGGATAATCTGTCAGTTTTGTTTTTCAGACTTTGCTGATGCCTGAATAATCTTGATATCCAGTTTACAAACTAGATCTAGATCTACATCTAGACTCTATATTATATGGTCATAATACTCATATAGTTACTTTCGTTAGATAGTCAGCTCTAAATTAAATCTAAAATAAATATTTTAAAGACATGAATTAATAACACTATTTAAAAGCAGCTCCAGGCCATCACATGTAGAAGAAAGAAAGCGCCGGGCATTGAGGAGGCTTAGAACAAGATCTAAATCTAGATCTAGATATCTAGACTAGATCTAGATTAGGTCTGAACAGATATATAACAACTCTATTTCGATGAGCGATATGTTAAATACATAACAATATAAATGCTGTTTAAGCGATACCTTTTTGCAGTTTTTCAATAGCCATGTTCGAACTGGGTCGAACTGTGCGATAGTTTCCTGAGAATCAAAGAATTTGGTGTTTGGTCCACCGTCTTTCTTTCTCTGAAGCGCCATTTTGATTTCTATTTCTGAGCGTGGGCAGCTACGGGCAGAATTATAATTTTGACTTTGATTCACTCAAAAATAAAATACCATGCACTCTCTATTACAATGATATGGATGATTGTTAAAATCAAGCATTAGATAATATATGATTTATTTGTACAAAATGTTCTTTTTATTTAATAAATCGCCAGCCACTATACTATTCAGTCCATAAGAGTTTGCCGGTTTACTGTAAGTCCTCTAATAAAATCATGAACCAATGAGCTGCATCGCAGCAGTAAATTGACAACGTGTATTTAAAGATGTGCCTTTGTGCTTTAACTCTTGCACAAATCAGTGGGGCGGAACGAATAAAATATAATTTCTACCAGCATTAGAGCTAAAAGAAAAAGTGCCATATTTTACATTAATTCTACAAAAAAAAAACAAAAAAAAAAAACAAGTATTAGTGAGTCGATATATTTTTTAATAAACTGTTTTTTTGTTTACCATCTAAGATATGGAGGGGATGTGGCTCAGTGGTAGAGCGTTCGCTTTGCATGTGAAAGGCCCCGGGTTCGATCCCCGGCATCTCCATTTTTAATTTCCATTTTGATAATTTACTTAACATGTTTTACCTCAATGTTTTTTTTTTTCTCCTTTGTTTATCTCTCTTATCTCTAGCTCTCTATCCGCGCCCCCCCCCCCGTTTTTCTCTCTCTCTCTATCTATCTGTATAGCTAAATAAGGAGACAGTTGAAATTTTCAAAAAGAAAAGCAGTTTGACTGCAAGTTTTTTAGAACACATTATCTTTTAGATTGAGACATTTCATTAATCCACTTTCTACAATCAGGTTAAACTAAAACCTTTGATCTAAATGGATCAATTATTTAAAGTTTTGCTCATCGCACGTTACTTATTCATGCTCACCGGCCTCTTTTTTTTTGGTTTATCTATTACCCCAGATGCCTTTTACATACCATGTATATTCATCAAAATTAATGTTTTATTTAATTCACACACTCATGTAGGCAAACACAGCCATAGAGTTATTATTATTATAATGAAAAGTCTTACGATGTCTTGGCATGCAACACTGGTGTTTCAAATCGAAGTCAAAGCTGTTGTCCTCCTCCATCCTCCTCATGCATGTGAAGAGATGTGATCACATTGCGACCGTATAATTCTACAAACTAGCTGTTTTCTGTCTCGGAAACTAACATTTTCTTGTAGGTTTTTTTTTTTTTTTTTTTTTGCATGTGGACAAAATGGAAAAAAAATCCTCCTCTTTAATCCTCTTTTGTTTAGACTTGGTTAAGTTTGGAGGATATCATATATATATATATATATATATATATATATATATATATATTATTTTTTTTTTCTTGTGCAGCGGTTGCATCTTCCTGATGTGTGTGGGTATCCATGGCGGGGCCCGTGTAATTTTCATACAATGTCACTCAGCATTGTGGCTGATCTCTAGTGGTTTAATCCAAAGCTGGGGTGTGTCTTGGTTGAATCAAGTTTTCAATTCGTGTTCTGTTTGCACTATGTAGGTGTCGTATTTTTTTTCGAGACTTTTCTTTCAACTATCGCTTTATGTATAAATTGTGCGCAGATCGTTTCTGCAGTGCTCTCCCCTTTAAAATTCAACTCAATGCGCTTAATTATACAATTTAAAATGTCATTCACAATTAACATGACATTGAAAAAAAAATGTTATTACTTAAAATGAAATCAGAAAAACGTTTATACATACAGGAACATGGTTCAACATTTAACTTAGCTAGATGGTGGAGCAAATGCATCTTAAGTAGATTTTTTAAAGTCTGTTATTAATTTGTGTTCCTCGGTTGCTGTGGTAGGCTGGTGCGTATTTTCGGTGTCACGGCACTGGAAGCTTTTTTCTCATACTTTTCAGTTCTAATTTTTTTTTTTTTTTTTTACATTCAGAAGTTGTTATTTTTTTCTTTTTTTTTTCTTGTTTGTTTGTTTTAGGCAAGATTTCAACAGTTTAATATATAGGCGCAGTGTCATTAAAACATTTCTTACAGAGAAACGAAGTCTTATAGCTAATGCGTGATTTTACTGGTAACCAGTGTAGATGTTTACAGAGAGGTGTTGTATGATCCCATATTCTTTTTCCTGTTACCAACCTAGCAGCACTACTTTTGCATTTTTGTAACCTATACAGGCAGTCACTAGGTATGTTGAAATGTAACGAATTACAAAAGTTCAGTCTTAAAAGAATAAAATCTAATGTGAGTCTCTTTTTTTGATGTTTGGGTCAGATATTATAGCAATTAAAGATACACTTAGATAGCTTACAAATGTGACTTACATGAGACTCCATCGATAACTTATTATCTACATATACCCACACACACACACACACACACACACCAAGATTTTCGGCTTTAATAATAAAAGTTGCTGCATCCACTGCAATACTTTCGTGTTTTATACCATTGCCTTTCAGTTCATTTCGCACTCCGTTTTGTCACAATTAAGCTTTTTTTTTAACAATGGTTTGATAGTGGCAAGTTTGAAAGGTTTTGATAAACGCTTAAGGGCTCAGAGTCATTGATGATTTGAATGGCAGCATTATACAAATCATATTACACAAGTTGAAAAGCCCGCTCTTCGAACGAGCCCCTGCTATAAATTTAGCGAGGCCGGGGTACGGGTGCGTGGGTATTAAACGGGCTTTTACTTGGTCTTGATATAATTATACCCTTTTACTTACATGATCCACATATATGCCTCTACCTATCTATTTTTACCAAGGATCTATATATCTCTATAGTTCTGTACAAAGAATCTAGATCTAAATCTTAAATTCTTTTGAAATTCTAACCCTAAAAGTAAAAATTAAGCCTTGATATATCCAGGTCTAGATCTTAATTTTTTTTTGTATTTGAGTGTAGATGTTGTTTTAATGTTTCTAGTTTATTTATATCCGCAAAAGATTATTTAACTCAGCTGATTTATTACCTTTTGGAACAATCCGTGAAGATCTATTGGATCAGTCGTACCTGAAAGAGTTTTAATGGTCAAAGAAAGAAACTCTGTTTGAAACACAGTCCACAAGCAAGGAATTGAATATCGGTAGCTCACAGTTCTCAGTTAAGCGATCGAATGTCGGTAGTGAACAAGCAAGCGATTTAATGTTTGTAGTACTATAGTCAACGAGCAAACGACTGAATGTCGGCAACACAGTTCATATACAAGCGATTGAATATTAGCAGCACAGTTCCTAAACAAGCGATTGAATGTCGGCAACACAATTCATAAACAAGCGATTGAAATGTCGGCAGCACAGTTCATAAACAAGCGATTGAATGTCGCAACACAGTTCATAAACAAGCGATTGAAATGTCGGCAGCACAGTTCATAAACAAGCGATTGAATGTCGCAACACAGTTCATAAACAAGCGATTGAAATGTCGGCAGCACAGTTCCTAAACAAGCGATTGAATGTCGACAACACAGTTCATAAACAAGCGATTGAATATTAGCAGTACAGTTCATAAACAAGCGATTGAAATGTCGGCAGCACAGTTCCTAAACAAGCGATTGAATGTCGGCAACACAGTTCATAAACAAGCGATTGAATATTAGCAGTACAGTTCATAAACAAGCGATTGAATATTAGCAGTACAGTTCATAAACAAGCGATTGAATATTAGCAGTACAGTTCATAAACAAGCGATTGAAATGTCGGCAGCACAGTTCATAAACAAGCGATTGAATGTCGCAACACAGTTCATAAACAAGCGATTGAATATCGCAGCACAGTCCATAAACAAGCGATTGAATATCGTCAGCACAATCCATAAACAAGCAATTGAAATGTCGGCAGTACAGTCCTTAAACAAATGATTGAATATTAGCAGCACAGTTCATAAACAAGCGATTGAATATTAGCAACACAGTTCATAAACAAGCGATTCAAATGTTAGCAACACAGTTCATAAACAAGCGATTGAATATTAGCAGCACAGTTCATAAACAAGCGATTGAATATTAGCAACACAGTTCATAAACAAGCGATTGAAATATCGGCAGCACAGTTCATAAACAAGCGATTGAATGTCAGCAACACAGTTCATAAACAAGCGATTGAATATCGTCAGCACAATCGATAAACAAGAAATTGAATATCGTCAGCACAATCCATAAACAAGCAATTGAAATGTCGGCAGTACAGTCCATAAACAAATGATTGAATATTAGCAGCATAGTTCATAAACAAGCGATTGAATATTAGCAACACAGTTTATAAACAAATGATTGAATATTAGCAGCACAGTTCATAAACAAGCGATTGAATATTAGCAACACAGTTCATAAACAAGCGATTGAAATGTTAGCAACACAGTTCATAAACAAGCGATTGAATATCGTCCGCACAATCCATAAACAAGCAATTGAAATGTCGGCAGTACAGTCCATAAACAAATGATTGAATATTAGCAGCACAGTTCATAAACAAGCGATTGAATATTAGCAACACAGTTCATAAACAAGCGATTGAAATGTTAGCAACACAGTTCATAAACAAGCGATTGAATATCGTCAGCATAATCCATAAACAAGCAATCGAAATGTCGGCAGTACAGTCCATAAACAAATGATTGAATATTAGCAACACAGTACATAAACAAGCGATTGAAATGTTAGCAACACAGTTCGTAAACAAGCGATTGAAATGTAGCAACACAGTTCATAAACAAGCGATTGAATTTTAGCAGCACAGTTCATAAACAAGCGATTGAATATCGTCAGCACAATTCATAAACAAGCGATTGAATATCGTCAGCACATTCAACAAAAAGCGATTGAATATCGTCAGCACAGTCCATAAACAAGCGATTGAATATTATTAGCAGTCAAACAATTGAGTGTTTGAAGCACAGTCCACATGCAAAGGAATTGGAATTCTGGAATAAAATTGTTGCAGAACTAGGGTTTGGTCATTAGAACATTTTTCAAAAGAATTTTCAGGTCCATTTCTTTTTTCATCCCGCGTTTACTTTTTATTTTATGACTAATTGAACATCGACCGTGTGAATTATTGTACTTCGCGCTTTTAATTAACAGTGACTGTGTGACTATTGCTCGTGCTATGATATATAACCTGTCAGGTGAATACTGACTATGCGACGTGATATGATTATTTCCTGTCAGCTGAATAGTGACTATGCGACGTGCTGTGGTATATTACCTGTCAGTTGAAGAGTGACTATGCGACGTGCTATGGTATATAACCTGTCAGTTGAATAGTGGCTATGCGACGTGCTGTGGTATTTAACCTATCATTGAATAGTGGCTATGCGATTTGTTATGCTATATAACCTGCCAGGTGAATAGTGATTCTGAGACAATACTATTGTTAGTCATCAGTTATCAGTTGAGCATTCAATTTGCATAAGTATGAGAACCATGGGGGAAAGACTCTAGAGCTACAAGCTTTGTCACACGTATATGTGATTTTATCCTTCTAGTTTTACCTTGAATTTATTAGCCTTTTTTTTCACAATGTGTTTGATGAGCGAAAATCGTGCGACTCTCAACTATTGATAATAGTGCTTCCTTTCGTAAAAAAATGGGAAGCCTGATACGGTTTTTTTTTTTTTTTTTTTTCTTTTTCAAACAGTCATAGAGCTTCTGAGCAGATAATATAGTAATGGGGAAAAGAAAGAGTTTTATCTCAAGTGCTACTCTGTTTCAAAACATCTTTGATAATAGAGTCTTACAGTAGCTGTGTATCTATCTCATTATCTCTGTCTTCTGCTACTTCTTATATCTCTCCTTCTTCCCCTCTCGTCTGTCCCCGAAATCGTCGGCTTTACCTCTCTCTTATTATCTAATACTCGTCTGTGTGTAGGTCTGTCTGTCAGTATGTATGTATGTATGTATGTATGTATGTATGTATGTATGTATGTATGTATGTATGTATGTATGTATGTATGTATGTATGTATGTATGTATGTATGTATGTATGTATATATGTCAGTCTATTTCTCTATCCCCCCTCCCTTCCTTTCCTATCTTTCTTTTTTTCTCATTTAGAAAATATAATTTATAGTGTCAATGTGTAATTCCATATAATAAACCACACAGACACTATCAGTGTCGTACGATAATTAACATAGGCATTCTGACACACACACAAACACATGTGTACACACTTTTCTCACAATAAGCCACCAAACAGTGTCAAAGCGATATGGCTTGATCTAATATTAAGTTGCACACACACACACACAAACACATTCACATACTGGCATAGACTTTAACCAACAAAGTTTTCTTTGCGACATGTCAGAAGCAGCTATCTTGCAATAGTTATTAAATTAAAGTTTGGCAATGACAGATTTCTTGCAACAGGTAGTAAGAAGACATACAATTGACAGTCATGAAAAGATTGATAACGATATAAAGTAGCCAGGTTTCGCAAGATGCAGTCATGAGCTTATGAAATAATGAGAGAGGGGGCACGAGGATAGAAAGAAAGAGAGAGAAAAAGCCTGGAACAAGTATACAAGAGAGAGAGAGAGAGAGAGAGAGAGAGAGAGAGAGAGAGAGAGAGAGAGAGAGAGAGAGAGAGAGAGAGAGAGAGAGAGAGAGAGAGAGAGAGAGATTCCGTAAGCGCTTATCGTTATTTTTACCATTTTGAACCTATATTTCATTTAAAGTAGCTATTTTAAAATTTTGATTTACTCTAGATCTAGATTGACTAGAGTAGGATGTACTCATCTGAGATAAAAAAAGGGGGTGATTTTCGTATAAAGGCATAGCAAATTTATGCAGGTTTACAGTAATAATCTCCGACCAATCAAAAAACTAAAATGAATCTGAATATTCATTACTAATAGATTTGACCTTTGACATGTGACTATGGCCAATGAAAGAATTTCCAGTAGAGGGATGTACGGTATTGCTCAACATTTTTTCCCAAGCTTCTCGCCAAGCATGCTAAGTCGTTTGTGTGACTATAGACCTACTCAGTGAATCAAGTTTTGCCGCCATGACACAATGTCCCAAATACGCTCACTAGGATCATGACTCTCCTTCTTCTTATGAACCACTTGTGGACCACTACATGAGTGAGGTATCGTGTGCAATTTGTTAGTAATAGGATTTCAACCAGCCGTGGTGGATGCTTATTATTTTACCATCATTTAATTTGCTACTTTTGTCAGTTCAGCGTGCAGGAAATCTTCATGATACCACAGTTAACAAGGACGTGGCCCGATCACGTGGTCCCTCTGTTATGTTATGAGACAAGGCTAAGCAAGGCAGGCTAAGCTAGCCTTAGATGCCCTAGGACTAGGAGTTACATGTCGATCTAGCAGAATTAAATCTGGCTATGTTACTTTTTAAGCAGTGTTCGCACAGTGTAATATCATCTGCACGGTGTATTGACGAGATAAACGAAAGTGGATTTAAACTTATTTCACGTTAGCTATCAGAACGGGAAATTACATTGATGTTTTTCAAGTCACGTGTTTATTTTTAGCATACTGCTGTGGGTGCTGTTGTGGGCCTGCCCTAGTTTATGGCCGAATTGACGGCGTGCTTTTCCGCATCGTTTTTTTTTTTTTTATATATATAATTTTGTTTTAGGTCAATTACTTAAATTGCTTGAACCCTAGGCATTTATCATTATGTCCTTTGAGTATCGATCTAAACGCGAAGCAGCATTTTGACTTTCTTATATGTCGGGGCCATCAACTCTGAGGATATGTCTGGCCGCAATGGCACCCGCTCTAACTGAGGCGGCTTCAGCACGATTGCGACTTCAGGACACGGGGGACACGCAGAGGAGTAGCGGTAAACCTTACAAATCTTGCCAAGGCACCAATTCGGTTGATATTTCAAGGACATTGTCTGTGTCTAACGATGACCTGAAAGCCCTGGGGAGCTGCGAAAGATCAAAGGGTGAGGGGCGGGTGACTCACCTGTCTCTCGCCGACTGTGAGAGGGACACACTGGACCTCAACTCGAAGGTGTCAACAGTTACCTGTAAGGCTGCGAACTTTCAGGGCTTCACTTCAGTGAGCCCTACTTCTAAAGCTGATAACACTTCCTTATCTAGGTCTAATGCAATTACACTACTGGACATCTCTAAGATCGATATTGTCTCAAAACCCATTGAAAGTCCATTTTACGTTTCAGAGGATTTTCAGGAAAGTGGCCTTGTATCTCGAACCAGCTCTGTCCTTTTAAACAAATTGAAGATAATGAATAAGCCTGAAACAGGGGCATTAATTAATAAAGAAAGCGGTAACAGTCTATTCTCAGGAAATAATCAGAGTGAAGATATATCCAGAATTTTGAAATCTAACTCTAACAATCATCATGCACCAGTCAGCAAGAATTCTGAACTTAACATGGTGAATGGAAATGGTAATATTGAAAAAAGTAGCAAAGAGTGTGATGAGAAAGGTGATGCTCCAAGAAAGAAAACTCCAACGACAGTCAACAAACGTTCAGTTCACTTTACTGTATTTGATCAGCCTCAAGTAGAATTGAAAAAAGACCAGGAAAAAATGGGTGTAACCTGTACTGGAAAAGATTCTTTGCCTGGTAGCTCTGGGCAGATCTCATCTTCAGCAGGAAGTTCCACACAATTTCTTCCGATGGAGGCAGACGATACAAAAACTAGGGACGAGACTCGTAAGGAATGTGCTCGTAAGCAGGCATACCTAGAGCGTAAGGTTGAAACATTGTTGCGAAGGTTGAAGCGAATGAGAGGCAAGGTTGTGGAAACCCACTCGCGGGAACAACTGCGTCAGTTTGTAAATTACCAGCACCGTTCATTGCAGCAGGTTGCCAAGGTGATGCGCAGTGAGGCTCCTGGCCCTGCTGAGCTTAAGGAACATTTCCTTAGCAACGAGGAGGTTAAGAGCATGTCCACCACAGAATTGGTCAAACTGGTCAAAACATACCAGCCACTGGCCACAGCTCACAACTCTAGACATCTGATCCCGCATGTGTCTGACCACAGAGGAATCTCATCAAATTCGGGACGCTTGGGCAGCTCCTTCGGCAGTGTGAACCCAGTGATGGTGATGGAGCCAGGCCTTCGCGCCCAGTGTGCTGAAATTTCCGAGCGGCTGGGTCAGAGAGTTACAAATGCATCTGCAGAGCTTGACTCTGATGCTACTGCCAGCAGCTCTGGAGGGGAGAGTGGGGATGAGGAAATAGATACACCTCTGGCGTTGAAGAATGATCTGTCTACACCAACCAAGCCAAAGTTGGCACTTGACATACCACCCCTGTAAGTCATTCTTGTATTGTGCTGTCCTTTTTATGAATAGTCTACTACATGCATTTTAATAAGTTGCTGGTACATTTTAAAAAATCTCAATTCTTGCACTCAATGTCTACATGATACTTGATGATAAAAATTAGGGCACAACTGTTCTTAGTTTTTCATAATGTAATAAATACATACGTACGTCAATGATCTTATAAGTGGTGTCTTAATCATATTCTCTGTTGCTTTGATAAAATATGTGTTGGAAATTGTAATGCAGAAAGAGCGATCTATAACTATAAGCTATCTATTCGCACAATTTTTCAATTTGACCCATTTAGAACTACATATTATTATGAGCAGTTCAGCAAAATTTTTGAAGTGTTTGAATGTCATGTGACCTCTGACTACATGTTACAATTTGCTATATTAATTTAGGTAAATTTGCAGATATATCGGCCCACTCATGCTAGGCTTCACAATTGAACATTTCTTGATGAATTTGAAACTTCTGGTTTATTGGGATTTTAGAGCAACACAAAAATGCTTATATCTTGAAAAGTATTTATCTGCGACTAATGAAACAATCATATTCGTCCATAGCATATCAAATTCATTAGGAAAATTTCAATTTTAAAGCTAAAAGTGAGTTGCACCGATAACTGCAATAATACGTGATAAATTTTAACTAGGTTGGGAGACAGATTGAGATCTAATCATGGGTAATTTAAAACTAAAGAACAAAAGTGATGAGGAATGAGAGAGCTGGTAGGTGTTGGAGTCATCCAGTGTAAACATGTACAGGCATGATAGCTTTAAACGTCGGAGGAAACTTGGTTCTCATATTTATAGTCATTCTAATTTCTAAATGAGGGTGGCTAAGCTCTTTTGTACATGATTTGAATACAATCCATCATCCAAAACAATCATAGTGAATCTGGCTCTTCTAGCAGACCTTTATTTTGGCCTCAATAGTTCAAATCTTTCCATCAACATTACAAGTAATTGTGTGTTTGAAGAAAAAACTGTAAAAAGATCACAGTCACTTAGAATTGGTCACTGTTGTTTGTGTGGATGTGATAGTTGTTATATCACTCCTCCCCCTATCCTTCCTATAAAATATCCATATTTTCAAAGTGGCAAAACTTCAGGTTTTTTTTCGTCATTATGTTCTTTCTTAGCAATAGAAATTATTCATTACATTTGGTAAACCAAATTTTATTTTTTTCATTTTGTTTTCTGACGCACAAATTTTATACTCAGATTGGATGAGTTACCTTATGTTTTCCCACAGAGGGGTTTCAATTTCTTGTAATATTTTTGTAAGACTGTAGGACATATGTGTATTTACAATAAAGTTTATTTTTTTTAGCCGAGGCATGGACAGAGTTTCAAAGACTCATTGAATGCTAGTTTAATTGGACAAATGTTAATTATGAACCAATTCTTCCTTTCTGGTGAAACAGGAAATCCCACTGTTATAATTAGCCTCGGTTTTAACATCTTCGTTGTAACTACAATGTGTGTAATTGGGTAACTCAGGTATCTTGAGTCATGACAGAATCAATTAAAACACTACAGTTTCAAGTGCATGTATGTAAATTGTAATTCGACCCACACCTGTTTTTCTTCCTGTACCGCTTCCTGTATCTATTGCACCCACGCGCATCGGTGCTAAATGACGTCTGGTCTGTTAAGCTTTAAAACTCTTGATTTAATATGCGATCATATGTATATTAGTTCAAAGAGAAACGTGAATGAATGCCATGGCCATGAAAGTTATTATTGAATTCATCTTACTCTTGCAGTCAATAACCTTGCCTTTTTTTTTGGCTCCATGCCAAGCGATTTGAAGGATGTCATTAATAATTATTAGAAATATCTCCAGCGGAATTGTATTGTTCCGAGCATGATCTTTTTATGAACTTTAAATTGCTTTTCGCTTCGCTCTTTATCTTATCCACCTGCCCCCCCCCTCTCTCTCTCTCTCGGATTCTCTTTCCTTCATCATTTTTTTTTTCCTCTATCTCCTTTCCGTGGTCCATCCCACTTACCTTTGGGTTTTCACCCATCCTGTCCAGTTCTCGTTAATTGTAATTGTTGTTTTGCCGTGTCCTTTTCCCGCCCGTATCTTCTCCAGGATAAAAATTCATCATACACACAACCTTTGTTTCTCTGTAAATCGATGTGTATCAATGTAACAATGGAAACTGCATCTTGATGGTTATTACTGATGCGTGTATTTATAGTTATTCTAACTTACATCTTTGCCGGACAAAAGTTCTGTCAGGAGTGATACATGCATACGTACGTGTACAGTGTGATAATCTAACGTACATGATTTGTGACTTGTCGGATCGAAACAACCTTAGCTAGGTATGCTCCAGCATCGAGTTGCAGCTCCGCTCAATTTATCCGTTTCCACCGCGTCGCCTTTGTTCCGAGATAGTCAGAAGACATTACCCCCCCCCACTCTTTACACACACACACACTCGCTTTTTTTTTTATTACTCGCCTGCATAAGTTCACGCCACGTATGTCGACTCGTTACTCCATTGTTGTTGTTTCTGTTCTAATGTTACCGGTACCAAGTCTTGCCGCCGAGCAGCTGACTGATCTGCTCAATACCGGTACCGTAATAGTGGGTAGTAGTACAGTAGTAGTACTGCCTGCGGTGGAACTGGGGGAAAAAGGGGGGGGACGGGAGGTCGTGGCATCGATTCGATCACCGCAACTGTCTGTGTACCGTACGTCCCCTAAGTGCTGTGCGCCAGCTTAGTTATACCCGCTGTATCGATCATCGTTCAATTGAGGCTAAAGTTGGAGGCTCGCCTACTGCAGTGTCTGTTGGCGCATCAACTCGGTTCCGATTTGTTGTTGTGATGATTACAGGAAACAAAGAAAAAAACAACAACAAAACAAACAAAAAACCAAAGCGATTGCCTCATTGTTGGATTATAATATATGACGGAACGAACAATGTTAACTTTCGCCTTGCAGCACCATATCTCGGGAACCTGTGGTGAACCAGTCGTTACGGTAGCCCAAAAAAAGGTTACATACAGTACTGGGCATATATCTAGCCCTAATGGTTAAGCATTTGATAGACTTACTACGGACGAGGAAGTTTCGCGATCGTGGGTCATCTAGTGGTGAGGGTCATCTCACCCAACCAGCGAGTGTCAGTACCGTGGACCGGAAGTAGAATAGGCAGCCCCGCAAGCTAAACTAGCTACACTAGCTATCGTCGAATTGACTGGTTGTCCTGTGTGTTTTATGTTGCTCAACTCCCAAGTTGTGACCTAGACAGGGATGGGACTATCAGTTATCGTGTTAAGGAGCGCCAAGATTTTCTACACAGGTCCTATTCAATTCATTCCACCGCCAGATTATTTTAATGTCGCTCCGCTAGCGGCATTGGCTTGGTGGGCTAGAGTGACAATCTGACTCGCAACCGTGCATTGATTAAAACAACAACAACAATAACAATGTAATGCCCCTTTTCACCGAAATTCACGATATTCAGGACATTAATTCGAAACTTTTGACTTTTAATTTTAACCTCTTTGATCAAGGATATATTTTGGGAAGTTAAACATGTCAAAAAAAAAAAAAAAAAGAAAAGAAAAAAAAACGATCATATAGCTTAAGAGGCGCGATATTTAGTAAATTTACTTAGCAGGTACCATTTACTCGATTTTCATTTACAGAAGAAAAGTGTTAAAAGCTAAAGAGGAGATAACTTGTTAGGGGCCTGGGAAGCCTGAGAGTTGTGGCTCACTGTAAAGTTTCTCCTGTAATTAAAATCTTCTCTAGCTCCACACTCGTTGAATAAGGCGGGAAGATAGACACAGGTGTTGGTCTGCTTGTATCTCTTACTGTGTATTCTAAACATAGGCCTAGATATGTAGTTTTATTTACGACTACATTTTTCATGACTATGACGTCGGCCTAGCATGCAGGAGAACTGACGTATCATCCACCACAGTAGAGAACTAAACACATACGTCCTTAACTTGTACTGATATAGTGTGGGCCTATGTATAGACCGATATATATATTATACTTTATAGGTCAACCGTTTGTGCCCCGGGCCTCCTGGTCGTTCCACTTCAAAGCACTTCAATCGGTTGTGGCGTGGTTTTACTGTATAGCATGGCCCAAGAAAACAGTGACCTGTATGTAGCACTGTACCAGGCAGCAGCTGCAGCTTCTGGTTACTCGATGATTTGTTTTCAGCATTTTCTTTTTGGTCAAGTCAAAAACGATCGTGTGATTGATATATATATACGTGTGTACAGCAGACCAGAGAATTTGATCGAAATAATGCAAGGCCTCAGTCATAGAATGTTTGAGAGCTTCACCTGTCAATTGTCTCACCTTGACCTCCAGGTACAAGGCTAAAGGGGGTTTCCTTTTTTTTTTAAACAGGTTTCATACCCTCTTGTGTCGGACGTGGTTAGCTTTAAATTTTATAGTTACACAATCATGCACACTTCTCAACCTCAAACTAAGCTGCTCAAATTTAAGCAGTAAATCGTGCTTCAGGTACATACATATATACGTTTTGTTTTTATTTTAAGATGCATCAAGAGGTCTCATACCATACTTACTAGAGGAAATCGACTTTTTTTTTTTAATATAGGTCGAAACTATAACGTTACGGTGCTTCCTCAGTATTACTTTTGGTGTGTATAATCCATGGAAATGTCCTGAGTCAGAGAAGTGAGATTTTCACAAATGATGCACTCTAGAAATTACGTCTCTTATCTTATCCATTAATTGGTGGGTCTTACTTTTTACTCTCTTTTATCATCATCTGACTCCTCGGTATTACTTTTATTATATATGTATGTATGTAAATGTATGTATTATCATTATTGTTATTGATTGTACGATTTTTATGACAGAGCAAACATGTTAACTTTGGGATTTCATTTTCACCATGCAGTGGTCGAGAAGATGGGGAAAGACCTACTTTCATATTTACCTATGGACTCGCACATTATTGTAGTAATGCGGACATGGTACTGATAGTATTGCGTTTCATTCAGCCAATCAATCTTACTGCCGCTCTCTTTCTCTCTCTTTCTTTTTCTCTTCATAGCGCTGTCAGTGTCAAGGGAGATGCTGGGAAACAAAATGCGGTGTTATTGAAATGTGGCGCGTAGAACTTGTTAAAAATTAAGGAATGACGACAGGGAGAAATGCATGTTTCGTATTACTGTGGCTGAGAACCCTATTGGTGAAAGGCGATACTGTTTGTGTTCACCTGCAACACTTTTTAACCCTTTGCTACCATCTGTTCGGTGCTAGTGTTAAATGGTCCAGTGCTATCAGCTTACTTGTCCCGGGTACCACTAGTCCTCTACCACTAGCACATCACTGAACTTGCTACCGTAGTAATTCCATCAAGATCATGATAGTCTGCAAAACTATCATTTACCTTCCTATAAATTACTTAAGTTCTGATTTTTTTCCTCCTTGCGAGGAGGTGAAATACAACTACATGTGCGTGCAAATCTAGCCATATGCGCTCAAAAAACTGGACCACAGTCCGTCTTACTCTTTGGGTGCTAATTTGTGAGTTTCATATTGATGTTCAAAGGGTGGGGGAGACCATATGTTAGAAAGACTTCGTTTTTCCACTGTTAGTATTAATAGCGTGTGACGCAAGCTGTTGACAAAAAGGAAGGTCAGGTGTTTGAAAGATCGGATAGGAATCATGGAATGGGAGTGGAACCAAACTTAAACGAACAAAGGAAGTTAAATAGTCAGAAATCTGTTTTACACGGGTGGTAGTTTTCAAGCTTTAGCTTAATGTTCTTGGATGTCAGCTTTTTCTGTGGAGGTCAGAATTTTATGAAACCAAATATTAGATCAATTCGAGAGATCATAGTGTAACGAAACTTTCGGAAGTGCAGAGGGGTGTGCGATGCAGTTCGGGTGTTTTGTGAACTATCTATTGTGTGCTCGATTGCTGCAACCAGCCTGTCTCCCCCCCATTAATTGGCAGGGTTTTTCTGATAGTCTCTGCCCCCTCCCCTACTGTAGATTTATTGTTTACCAGGCACTCTGGCCTCCAATTTGCCAACTGCCTTCCCACATAACGTCGTTTGATACAGAACTTTTAGAAATTGTAGCCCTCTGAATCAAATCCTCGTTCAAGTGAAGACAAATCATTTCCGGGACAAGCGACCGCTACGTGTAGAAAAAAAAAATTCCTGTTTTTTTTTTTTCGTGGTACAATGGCCGAATGGTGAGTTTGATTATGCTCGCCTTTTCTTAATTGCTGTACAACTCATCGATGGTCTTAGAGTGACTCTCAATAATTTGCTTGACATTTTGCTTTAGCAAATAATCAATGTTGATCTTGTCTTTGCAAAGAGCAAATTGTCCCCAACAAACTCTGTCAAATTGAATAATACTTTCAATGGCGGCTTTATGTGTATTTCGGGATAGGTTTGTCCCCTTAGTTTTCTTGGAAAAATTTCCATCAATTAGATAAATTACTTTTAAGCGAGGCTGGTCCTTTAATATCATGGACCTCGAAAATATTTCGTTCGAATCTCAAGCCATTTCACAAATATTATAATGAAAAGTACATATTGTCACCGACACGAAGCCTGAGTTTCATTTCCTTATTTATTTTTTTTTTAATTTATGAGGTGCAAGTTGTCATTCAGAAAACTGGTAGCGGAACAAGAGTAGCAACCCGATTCTGTAAGAGACTCGAACACATCATCTGTTATGCTTTTCAGTTGAATATTGGCTAGGAGACGGATTTTTATTTAAGATTATGCGCGCGATGCCTGAAATAATTACGTGTACCCGGATTTTTTTTCTCCCTCAAGCGATGGTCGTATTCTTGTTACATGGTGTAACTCTCAGTTCCTGGCAGGCGTTACCGTTGACCTTGATTGTGGCCCTATGACCAGTCTCTAGCCTTAGTTTCATCATGCCCTGGCCAAGTCACCGCGAGGTCATCCCTTTCAGCGCGCACGGTCAAGCTATTTTTAGATCTGAGTAACTGCAGCGCGGCAGCGGCTCACTACACTGCCTGTTTCCTACCCGCCTGCGCTACCCGCCAGCCTACCCGCCAGCCCGCCCCACCATGCGCCGCGGGGCACTGAGATCTTGTCTTGGCTCTTGCTACACTACACTTCGTCACTAGTGCTCTGCGGTTAGCCGTTAACAATCCGAGAACACCACAGTGATGGATCGAACGCTCCTCTCACCCGCCCCCCAATCCCCACCTAGTATATTATCTCTACCTGTTATTTCTTTCGCCCACCAATCCCCACCTATTATATTATCTCTACCTATTATTTCTTTCGCCCACCAATCCCCACCTATTATATTATCTCTACCTATTATTTCTTTCGCCCACCAATCCCCACCTATTATATTATCTCTACCTATTATTTCTTTCGCCCACCAATCCCCACCTATTATATTATCTCTACCTATTATTTCTTTCGCCCACCAATCCCCACCTGTTATTTCTTTCGCGACTTGTAATAAGCACGTAGCATTTGTTGATACTGTTTGAAAACACCTACCAATCTCTGTCTCTGTCTGTCTGTCTGTCTGTCTGTCTGTCTCTCTCTCTCTGTCTGTCTGTCTGTCTGTCTCTCTCTCTCTCTCTCTCTCTCTCTCTCTCTCTCTCTCTCTCTCTCTCTCTCTCTCTCTCTCTCTCTCTCTCTCTCTCTCTCTCTCTCTCTCTCTCTCTCTCTCTCTCTCTCTCTCTCTCTCTCTCTCTTTCTCTTCTCCCCCCCTCTCGTAACTTAAAAAAAATATAATAAAACAATGTTTGTCGACCTTTCCTTGCTTATCTCCGCAATAGATTTTTCTTATTGCGTCATTTTCTATATTGTGAGAGAGTTACTTTGTGTGTGTGTGTGTGTTTTTTATAAAGAAAAGATGTAAGTGGATGGAAGAAGCGTTACACGTTTAAACCTCTCATACTCGGACAACAATTTTAGAGTATGTTGTGGGTGCATATTGCAAGACTGCATTTTGTACTGCAACATCGTGAGCCTCAATCTTATAAAAAACAGAAGTATATTACTTAGTGGCTGTCAAGAACATTCCACCGCCCCTCCCCCCTTTCCACACACACCCGTAATTCCAGGCTTGTTTTGCACCTAATACTATTGCAGTAATTTTCGTATTTTTTTGTGTGAATTAGTCAGGCTTAATGGCAACAAAAATTCTCTTCTCTTACCAGGAGTGCTCTGCGATCTGGTGATTTCTTCAAGTAGAAACTAGAAGGCAGTTGTAAAGTAATAGATATATCATGAAAGTTGGTTTAAACTTTGAGTCCCTAGGCAACAGGCATATGAAGAGATAATTATAAATACATGTAATTCCATTTGTGCTAGGCACATCATTAAAGTCTGTCTACTGAAAGAGACTTTTCCTTTAATATTCCGTAGTTTGATTGTGGAGGGTATTACCATTATGTGCGGCTAATTGATTAGTAGATTATTTAATATTTTGGACAAGTACGAACTGAGATATTGGTTCTTTTACCTTTTAGATTCAAGAGGGCAGAGTGGCGATGGGCATCAGATAGAGCTGGCATTGTATCGCGCTGGACGTGGCTGCAAGCGCAGGTTTCTGATTTGGAGTATCGTATCCGTCAACAAAGCCAAGTGAGAAGAGTCATCTTTTGAATTTTTTTAAAATGGTTTTTTGGCCATGCTAGCTAATGGGAAAATTCTTTTAAGTGAAAATGGCGAGGTTGATGTTGTTACTAGACACTTCTTGATCTGAAAAATTGCTGTGAGATTATGTTTTTGGTTCAATAACGGATAAACCAACCTGATTTCTGTAAGATGTGAGAAGGTTTCATCAACATGTTTTAATGTAGGTTTATTTTTATATTTTTTTCAAAGGTTTTTAGTTTTCCTTTTGTAGATGGCTTGTTCCATTAACTGACACAGACACAAACCTTGAACCATAAAATAAGATATACTTCCATTTTTTCCTTCTTCTATGTCCATTGTTGTTTGTTTGATGATATTTTAATATTCCAATATTTTCAACACTCACAGATATAATGTGTTTCATTTTGAATAGTATCCTGAGATTTCATTATCTTTCTGGATTAGCAAATAAAAACTTTGCCCATTAAGAGCAAGATTGTCTTAAATTGATATCTTGTGAATACCATACATTTTGAAAATCTTTCTGTTGAGAGACAAACTTAAATGAGAGGCTTCAAAATTGTGATTGATTAGATAAATAGCCCTACTTTTATTATCTTTCAGGTCCATCGGCAGTTGAGGGCCAGCAAAGGAGGTGTAGTGCTGGGTGATCCTCCATCTACTGCAGACATTTTGCGACGCCTGCAGGGCATGACACCTGCCTCATCTCAGGCTACATCAACAAGCTTAGAGTGCGGAGCTGGTCAGGAGAGGGATCAAGTCTCGTCCGAGGACAATAGGGAAGCCTTGGAGGTATCTCCATTCAATATCCAGGCTGTCATGTCAAACGTGGACAAACAGGCATCAAGGCTTAGTCAGTCTCTGGGGAACTGCCTATCACCAGCCTCGTCATCTGCCTCTGCACCGTCATCCATGGTGGGCAGTCCTCGAGTGACTTCATCAACCTCGTCCCCTGCTCAAGTCACTCTCAGGGATTCTTCGCCCCACGGTCATGCCTATGGCTCAGGAGAGGAAAACACTGCAGAGAGTGGCCCAAATGTGCCCAAAGAGTTAAGTTTAGCCAGTCGGACCAGTGACTTGTTACACACCCCTGAGTCACAGCGTCAGAGGCCACCTTCTTCAATTCTTTCAACATCGTTACCATTAGCAGCACTGCCACACCTAGATGCATCATGCCAATCTGCCAGGTGCAGGCCACTGCGCAGCTATAGAAAGCGCAGAGTTTTGCGAACTGTAGGTCTTCATCGCCATAGTCAGAAGGCAGCCCGTCTGTCTGATGTGAAGTGCCGCTGCTCTCCCCCAGCCAATCCGTGTCCTATGTGTGGTGGCCGTCAGAACAACACCCTCTCTATGGATACTGAAACAATGTCACTGAGGGAAAGGGTTGCCCTGGTTGATGCATCTTTCCACCCTGTTCTTTCTTTCCCCGAAGACATTTCTCTGCCCATCCACTGTGAAGGATTACTGAAGTCAGGTCTGTGGCAGGACAAACCTGTGGCAAAACGTTCTCGTGGTGCCCACAGGCAACAGCATCTTTATCGTGGCAGTTTGCTGCTGACTGAAGATTACCAACTACACAGTAAGAAGCGTCAGCAGAACAACAACAATCATCATCACCAGCAGAGCAAAGTACTGGCATTAGTTACCAGTGAAAATGGACAAGGCGAGACCAAGAAGAAGAAAGCAAGGAAAAATGTATCACTGGGCAGTGCTAGTCAAAACAACAGAAATAATGCAGGATCTACCCCATCAACAGCATCTGTGATAAAGAACTTCTCAGAAAGTGAGTGCATTTTTTTTTTGCAGTTGTACATTTACCTAGATTGTATAAATCACTAATTCATACTAATAATAGTAATAATACTGAACATATCATTATCATGCTATGTTCAGCCTCTTTTGATAGTTTCTGGAGTGGAAGAAAAGTTTATGTCAGGATTGAAAATATTTCAACACCAAATGCTGTTAAATTTATACATCAGGTTCACACAAATGCAGCGCCTGCAGTTGATTTTCTATTTGCACCTGTTAAAAGGATTGTGAAGTGGTAGCTATTACTGTGGTGTCTAAGGTTGTCTTGTTCTTTCTGATTCTGAGATAGATTTATTTTCAAACTTATTGTTCTTAAACATCTTCAAGATAGATTTATTTTAAAACTTATTTTTCTTAAACATCTTCATTTTTTTAACAGAGATAAAAAACAAATATGACAGCAAAGCAAAGTCTAAAGGTGCAACAACAAAAGCAAAAGTGACGGCTCCTGTCTCAAGTAAAGTCAAGCGGAAAGCATCCAAGATGGCTAAAGGTAGGTCAACTCAAATTCCAGTTGCACTGTAACTGTAACAAGCAGTACTTTGCGCATGTGACTGATGACATCTGCAGCAGCCAAGATAAAACATGAGGTTCATCGATATGATCGTGATATAATGGTTTATTCCACCAGGTCTTCTGTTTTCTTACCTTGATCTCTTTGGCCTTATATCTTAAAGATCATAGCAAAGAGAATAGATATTCAGACCCTAAGTGTTTGGCTGTTTCTGACTTGCTGAAAGAATAATGGTGCTCATTGTAGTCTTATTATCATATTCATCATTGGTAAATTTAGGTCGTCTTTGAGAAGAATCCAACGTTTTTAGATGTGGTAAAGTATTAATAAACCAAGAATATTCAAATTCAATTATATATTTTCACCAAAAAGATTTTTGCAGTCCTGCACATTCCTCTGTAGTTAATGTCCTTTAACAACATATCTTGTTAGGAAAAAGGAGCAACACTGAATTATAAAAACGAAATATTAACACATGAAGCTACTCCTGCAAAATCAGTATCAACAAAGTTTTTATGCTATTTATGTCTGATCATTTCTTTTTCAATTATAAATGTAGTTGTTTACATTTGTGAGGCTTCCCTGGCAATACAGTGAAAAGTTGCGCAGAGGTTTTTAAGGAAAGAAATTAATTTTTTTCAGAGTATTTGAAATAAGAGAGTAGTGGAATTGCAAAAATTTCACCTTTATATTGTACCAAATAATCAATATTTCTAAATTAGGACTTGTACCTGATTTTTTCATCTTGCACACATTAATTTTTCATCACATCTTTCTCTTTTTCTGTCTCACATTAAATTAGAACTGCAAATGGTGAGTTTAGGGTTTCACACAATTTTATTTATTCACCCATTTTTTTATTGTAGATGCTATAAAGAAGAGGAAAGAGGCGGAAATCATGGAGGAGGAGGAGGACGACGATCTAGAGGCTCTCTACCTGGAGCAAGGGTTTACTGACATTGATACTGAGAATGCTGGAGAAACCCTCTCTGCAAGTGCCTCCCAGTCTTCCCTGAGAGACCTGGGTCACCAGTCTCACCGTGGCAGTCGCCGCCGAGTGGACAACTCTTATGACATCAACAATATAGTAATCCCTCTGAGCATGGCTACATCTGTACCTGTGGAACAGCCACAGTACAAGGAGATAATGACACCAAAGTGAGCAGATTGGTCATTTGTAATATTCAGTAGAGGCTGTCAAGCTGGGGGTAGCTAAGATAAAAAAAGAAAGTAGTAGTTATTGAGCATTTGACTTCTCTCTGAGTATGGTTTTAGAAAAGTGACTTTTGGTCCAACATATGCAGTGTTTTGTCTCTATTAATTTACCTTGCCTCTTCAGTGTTCAAGAGCAATTAAGATGTTTCTCACAGTCAATCTGGACAGGTATTCTTTATTATCTACATTGGATTAAATGTGCTCCCTAATTCAATTCCATTTAAGCCCTCTAAAGTTCAACATTAATGAAATGACTTTTTTAATTATGAGGGTCAGGTTTATAATAATGCCATCTTATTTCGCTTGTAAAATGAGAATTGTCCATTAATAAACATTTGGGAAAAGACTTGGAGAATTTTATTATTTAATAAGATAAGATTTGTTCAATAATGTAGTCAAATCTAGACCTCAAGTCCTCATTTTTAATACCACTGTTAAGATTTTGTTTCTTCATGTTATTTTTCTTAGGATGAACATGTGATATAGCTCTTCACCATAGAAACTATTAGTAAACCTTTGTAAAGCATAAGCTATTATTTATTTTGTTTTGCTTAGTCATCTGTTTTTTCACTAAACAAAAAATGATTATCATGGAGGTTTACAATTTAGTTAAGCTACAAAGGTAAATGTCTCAAGATGAAAATGAGCTGGCAATTCTAAATGCACAAAGTAGTTATCCAAAGGGACCAAGCAACATAGGTTGGGGTGAAGTTCATATATCCATTAATAGATCAAATACATATGGCTTTTCTCTTGGATCGGTTTTTGTGCTAGCAATGCCATGTGCATTTCATAGTTGTGTTTTTAATTGGAAAATTTTGTCTAGTTGTGACCAGATGAAAAAATCTCACATAGGGTAAATATATTAGAATAGACTCCTTCCCTAGGGCCACATGATACTCAAGCTTTCTGGCTTATTATAAAGATATTGAATTATTATATTTATGTCATCGCTTATTCAGGTGGCGGGAGATACCCATGCGAGATGCTTCTTTGCCTTCATCGGCAGCAGTGGTGTCTCTGGACAGTCTAGCAATGCAACTGGAAAAAACTAATGGAGTAGCCCGATCTGCAGAGCAGCCTAAGCTTGCTGAGCCAGACGCAGCTCCACAGGTGAGCATATTTACAATATTAGAAAGGGCAAATGGGTTGTTCAGAAAATTAGTTGGATTAGTTTAGCAATCAAATTTGAAGGCTCTCCAATTCCTAATGTTAAGAGACCTATGATGTAAAAGACATGCCATAACATTCAAGTAAAAATCAGATAGGTTTTTCAAGGCCACATCCATCTTTTGTGTCCAGTGCTTCTTGATACTGCATATCGATTCTGGGACAAATTTATGGGAAGTTATTCCGAATGTAAATTATAATGTTTATTTGAATTTTGTTTGGCTTTTAAAAAGTTAGGAATAGTTTGGAAGATAGGATACTTTAGAAAGGTTTTGATGATTCTTGTCATTACTCTCACTCACAGGAGAAACAAATTGAAAGTGCGCATGAGGCTGAAAAAGAGAGGGAAGAAGAGGAGGAGGACCTCTCCGACGAAGCATTTGCCTTGAGGCACCTGAAACTCGAACTGGAAGAAAAAAAGCGTTTCAGAAACTTTGTACAGTACCCGCCCTTGAGACGCAGCCGAGCTCGATCTGACGTAAGCCTGTCTGCCATGGACAGGGGAGAGCATGTACCGTTAGAAGAAGGTTCTCTGTCTTCCAGACCAACCACCCCTGTTCTCATGAAAAGGTGTCATATCAAATATTTTTAAACCAATGAAAGATATTTTATTCATCACAGGGAGCTGGCTTTTTTTTTTTCTAATTGGGAAAATCTTATCAAATTTTGCATAATAGGGTGGTGCTTTTATGATAAGTTGATAAAATTATTCAGATTTGTCATACACCTAAGACGATAGATAGTTAATTGCCAACCGATTGATCTCGGGACCTCGGCTAAGTTTTTACTTTATACCTGTGTGATCTGGGAGTAGATCTCATGAATGCATTTGTTTGAATCTGGAGATGCAAAACATTAGTTATGCTGAAGACTTCAAATTCATTTTCTGGTCTTCTTTAAACCAGAAACAAGATAGAAAATTTTTCTCTTTGAGATAAGAAGTACAGAAAGGATCTTATGCCATTTCTTCTAAGGGAATCTTTTCCTATAAACATGTCTCTGTGATAAATGTTTATGCTAACAGAGTACTGCTTTTTCCCCCCAGTCTTCCGTCATTGACCTGTGGGAGAGGTGGCAACCTGGAGGAATCATTAGCAAATCTTCAATGCCAAAGACCTCGGACAACGTCAGTGTCTACGCCTGCATCCAAGCGAGAGACACGCCAGGGCTCACTATCTGGCCAGGATGGAGTTGAGGCTCAGCGAGACCTAGCTGTGGAACCGTGGCCTCACCGTTCCTTCCCTCTCGCCACAGAGGAGTATGAGTGCATGCTTAAGGAGGCCCCCCCAGGTCCCACAGTTGTAGCCCATCAGCACGAAACTCGCTATGCCTGTTCTGCCACATCAAAGCCGCTAGTGAAAATTGAGGAATCTACTTTGAGAGATATTGTGGGAGAGGCAGCAAGAAATGCAGAAACTGTGCTAGATAGCATAGCGAGTGTGGTAGATAGCATAACCCTATCTCCTCAGTCGGCTTCAGCATCTGCATCCGTGTCTTCTGCAGCTGATGATGATGTTGCTGATCCGGAATGGACTGGAGGGGCAGATAATTCAACTAATAGTAGCAACAGCTACAAACGTGGGAGAAGCAGACGCATCCTGGATGATCCAAATGATCCAGAATGGCTTGGCTCAGACACACCCAGGAAGAACAAGAACAAGAGATGATTGTCAAAGGTTAAACAGACTAGATCTGTATCTGGCATTGTGTCAGCAGAGAGGGACGGGAAAATCCCATTTCTGTCCAGTCTCTGTTTCATCCGAGCACACCGCATGTCCTGATATTTGCTGCATCAATAGCCAACATGCAGCCCTCACCTCAGAATAGATCTCTCTCCGAGGGTTTCGCGCTGAAAGATGGACTGGCTGGCAGGTCGTTGATTCAGCCTCCCAGCTTACTCTTCATGTTGACTGAGTTACCATGCTTTCCTTAATTGTCCAAGACTTTTTCCTCTGATATAGAAATGTTTGATTAATTTGTCTCTCTTACAGATTTGAAAAATAGAAGTTAGATTTTTGTCATATTTTCTATGTCAAGTCTTTTTCAACAGACACCCACAAAAAAAAACAACTGACTTGGACAAATAGGGAAAGAGCACAATGTTGGCCATATATCCTTCAGGCTAGTTGGTTATAAAGCACATTACATGATATTGTACATATTTCAAGCACTGGAATTTATAAACCTGTAGGAACTTTACAAGGTTTATAATTCTATGAACCTCGTAAAATATACCCCGTGTTTATCAATGCCTGTACAGGTCTTGAAATGTAAGCCCATGCAACATGTAATTCCCCTGATTGTTGCCTATGATGCTTTAGATCTGCAAAAAGATAGTATGAATCTTGTTGAAATCTGTTAAACAAGTGGAAACTATTTTGGATTTTAGGTGTTATTTCATGCATAGTCGTCACTTGAGAGGGCAGCATTTCTGATAATTTGTCAGATTTGAAAGAAAAGTTGTGGTAATATGTGAGGCCTTTACTCAGAGCTGCGGAGATTGCCACAAATTAAATGGTGGCATGCCTTTATATTGCCTATACCAGGATGTATCTGTGTTGCCTATTCGACGATAGTGAGGCAACCACGTTGAACCAGGTACATGTAGAAATTTCGGCTCAAAAATTTATTTTCACCCTCTAGAGGCAAAAATAGATGGTACATCTTTGTAACAGGTCATTAAAATTACTATTCTAGCTTGCCTTTGTCCAGAAACATTGTTTAAAATAATTTCTGAATCAGCCTGGTTGTCTGATGTATCCATACATGCAAAGTGGTTTGATGTAGATTATCAAATTTGTGAATACTGCCATTACTTTTGCTGGAGAGATGAGATTGGCCAGCACAATTTCCTCCACATTGTTGCTACTTATATTGCAGCAAATATCCTCTTTAACAATCCAAGACTAGTAGGTTACAAAACACACATTAACTGATTTTGTTTTTCCTCTGTCATTCCTCTCTGGATTAACTTTTTTGCCTTCTCAAAGAAATTATTCTTAAGACTGTATCAAGCACTAGCTGCCAGATAATTTATTCGAATAGAAATTCTGTAAGTAACAAAAGAAGTTCTGATGGATATGTAGAATATGCCTAATTTCCTCAAAATCTTTTTTAAAAAAAGTGTTCTATTTTGAGTACGAGTGTAAACTACATGTAGTGTGTTCTCAACATGTGCAAACGCTTAACTGAGACCACAATCAACTTCTAAGAGCTGCTTTCTGGTCAGAAAATGTGGCATTTAGATGAAGCATCTGGATCTAGATCTAACCAGAGAAATTTATTGTACAACTGCTATCAATAACGGATGTAAGAGATCTTAACCTTCAAAATTAGAGACCAAAGATAATGACCATATGTTGATAAACTGCTTTTATTCTTCAAAAGTTGCTCGTTGATACTACAGGGTATATCGTGTCATGTTTCAAGCATGTTTAATGGCGCTTAGAACAAGAGTTTTTTTTTCTTCTTCTTAGCTTTACCCCGTGAAATAGTTTCAGGAATTTCTCAAAACATTTCAAGAGAAGCCTTTGTTTTTTTTTTGTCCCTTGCTACCCTTTACTACAGAGAGTGAAATGATACCCTGTGGAACCTTAAGACATTTTATGTCATGAAACATTACTAAAGATCCTCTTTGATATCAGTGTTTTCATCTTTTTTTTTTTTTTTAAATAATTCCCAGTACTCAATACCATCCATAAAACATTGGGAGATTGTTTTGTTAACCTGGTTTATACATTGCATGTTCAGTTTTGTCAAGGGCTGTTCTCTATGAGACATGATGTTTAAAGAATCATTTGAAATAATATAATATAGATACTTATATGTCAATATGGAAAAATCTTTTGTAATATATGTGTCGGCAAGTAAAAATTATTTAAAAGCCAAAATTTCAACTTTTTAATCATTGGCATGTTAAGAATGAAAATTTTTTTTTTTTAGGCTCCTACCCAAAATAAGTATTTAGGAATGAAAACCAAAGAGCATCCTCATATTTTCTCAACATTAATTTGTTGGCTGCACACCAGTCCTCACCATTTTGTTTTATAAAAGAGACCTATCACAGGGTTTTTTCAAAAGCAAATAATTGATATTAGGGTCTTGGTGGAAAAAAAAATTAGGTTTGCAAAACACTAAATTAAGTATATCTGAACATTGGAAAAGATAGATCTGTATCTCTGTTCAGACGTTGCAGCCTACTGAAAAGGTATGTTCAAATTTCACACCTCTCTTTAGATTAAGATTCCCTCATTGTTGAATGGGATTTGCCCGCCTAGTTATTATAATCTAGGCCTCATCAACTATGGCTAGACTATCAAAATGTCTGACCAGGAAACTATTGGTAAGGGGGGGGGGGTTACCTCTCAATGACAGTGACATAAAATTTCTTGTAGTCAATGTAAATACGATTGGTTTTCATTATTGAGGTCTTTTTTTTTTTAATGAATAAATACTTGTTTTTATATGAGAAATATTCCTCGTGCATCCGTATTTTATGGACGAGAGTTGGCCCGGCTAAGCAATGTCTGGTATGCATTTTATAAATCGGATTTATTCAGTTATTTTCTTGCCTATGGCAGGACATTTCAATCCAGAGGTTTTTATTGTTTCATCTGAGAACCTGAAGCTGTGTAACTGAAACACCAGGCAAGGATTATTCCAGTTGATGAGGCTAGTTTTCTTTGTGGCACTGCAAGAGGTAATATTTTGTAAGCTGTAAAGGTATACATTATTTCTGTAAATACACAAGTTGTGAATGCCTATGTGATTGAAAAACATTGGTTATGCCATATTTCTTGCAGATTTTTGCATTGTCTTTTTCAAGAGACAAGATATGTTACATTCCTTAATATTTGAGAATTTTTTACTTTTGGCCTTTAGTAATAGGACACGATTTGACCCCCCACCACTACATGTTCTCATCATAAATACAAGATTGTGAACCTATTTCTAGTAAAGCCTTTTATACTGCTATGGATTCCTTTTCTCTTTGGCCTGTCAAAGAAACTGTAGATTGACAAATTTTGTTTGTATTTTTTGAGCTAACTAGCAAAGGCTCTCAATGTAGTTTAACTGTTGAAGTTCTGTCTGGTTGTGGTAGTGAAGCAAAGACTGTTACCATTCACTTGTGATGTTTGCTTTTTGTATTCTGCATTTCAGTGTATATGTATGTATTAATCTCAGGGAGCATATAACAGCAGGTTACTTTGTAGATAAAAACTGTTCAATCTCTATGGTGTGCTTGAAAAGCCTGCTCCTGTTCATGTCAGTCTGAACCTTCACTTTATTCATGTTTTATAAAAAGTTGTTACAAAGAGTTGATGTACAAGTGTTGCTTTTCTAAGTCTTTCTCGTTGTTATCAATATCAGCATGGTTAAGCATAGCTGCGGAGGGTTTTTGATCATGTTTTTTTTTTTTTTGTAAATAGCTTATGCCATACATGTATGACTGTTTTTAGCAGAAATATCTCAGTTTTTCTTGAATTAAGAGAATTTTTTTTTTAATCGTATTTGAGAATTTTGTCCCTCCCAGATTAACTGTTGAGGATTTTCATGGGGATTTTATGGACGTCTGTAAATACACTCGAGGACACTACATAGCCGACGAGATTTATGTTTGAATGATAAATCCAGCCAAATCTTTTTTTTTAATCTTTTCAGTCTGTTACCTCTGATATTAAAGAAGTTATCTAAGAAACTTTCCCCATTTGTTGATTATGTTATGTGAGTTGTATACCAGCTCTGGCTGATTTGTTACATTCATGTTAGATTTCATAGCTCCTCTGTCATTTCTGCTTTGTAAACACACCCACACTCACACACACAGAGACTTGCACATTTTGGCTGTATTCTCTTCAATCAAAGTCAGGAATATTTTCTCAATCATGATTGTTTTTTTTTTATTATTTGTTGATGTTATCAGAATCAGAAAAAAAAAATGATTTGACTGTTCCCCTTTGAGGCTCTGGCCTCCAGTATCATACATTTCTCACATAATTTTCTAATTTTTAAAGACTTGTTGGGCAGAAAAAAAAAAGAAAAAAGAAACCCTATTAAAAATTATTAAAAAGAGCGATTTTGGTCTTCCGAGTTAAAACTGATTTATTTTGTTACATGACTTCAAATTTGTGTCAATCAAAGAATTTGTTGCAGTGTACTCTTGTAATTATACCCTACTGTATCTTTCAACTGGCTTGCCGTAGCCTCACCTTTTGCTGCAAGTGTAGCTTTTGGTAGTGTGTGTAGCTTTGCTGGTCATAAAATGTGATCTCACTCTATCCTGCATTCTATAAATGAGCCTGCATTAGTCTTTCACAAGTCGCACCAAATGACAGGCCTGGGTAGGGTGAAAGTTCTTTGTTCAGGTCAAAATCATGCTTAATTTATTCAATTTTTTTTTTATAGAAAATGCAGGTCATGTTCAAATTTTAGCAATACAGGCATAAGTCAAAGGTTCGAATTCCACAAAAGGCAAGCATTTTTTTTATTCCCACCTCTGCTGAATAGTTTAAAGCTCTTCAGTTTTTATCTAAATCCTGTTTGCTAAACAGAGGATATCTTGCTTCTTATAACACTGATTTGTATTACTGTAGTTGGATGTCTTCTGAATATATGGAAAAATTTAAATTTATTGTTGTGAACGATGTTTCCTACAGGCATGGTAAGACATAGAGCAATGGTTCTAAGATCGTAGCTTACAACACTTCTAGGTAGGTTTTTCATGTCCAAAACATACCATGGGTTACCTTTATTCAGTAGTATTGATACCTGATGTGATAGATAGGATATACAGGAGATTCTGTGTGATTTATTCTTTTTATTTATAGTTTACGGATTCAACGAATTTAGGAAAGACGGAGATATGTTTCAAGAAAAGTTGGTTTTCAAAGAGAGGTTAACAGGGTAGTATACGTTTCAATTCACGATATCACTATCAGCTTGTCACTTTCAGGCAATTGACATACAAGTCTTTCTACTAAGTGAGCAAACAGTGACAACACGAACCAGCAACAATAAATGCACAAACACTCACATCACACTCTCAACTCATGCCTTTGTTAACACAGTTGTAAAACCCCTCCCTTTCTCAATTGGCTTCTCACAGTCAAGAGATTGTCATCAGCCTGTAACAAGATCGGTTCGGTCTTAATTAGTAAAGATACTGCAAAAATTATTACTTTATATCCTTAACCACTATCAGCAGCAATCCACATGACTTGAGGAAGACTCAAAGATATTGTTCACTCCAACCTTTTCTCAGTATTGCAATGAGAGTGGAGGGTAGGGGTGAGGGTGGAGCCAGTAAGAGGGAAGGAAAGGGCTATGTGGTAGAATCATCACTGTGTACTACTCTTGCTCTGGGTTGTAGTTACACAGCTACAGTACAATCATGGGTTCCCGGGCATTCTTATCTCATAACAGTGCCGACGCACATGCCTAAAATACAATTTGTTCTTTACACCATTATGGGCCCTAAGTCTCTTCAAATTAGTTCAAAGAGGAAGAAAGTGCTACCTTTTCATTCCTGTGGTGGAACCGGCTGCAATATTTTTTAATAATTGGGAAATTCTGACCAATCAAAGCTCTGAAATGTTAGTATCCTTGGCGTGTGTATCCATTAGGTATAATTATGCTTACTTTAGATGGTTGATTCAGGTTTTTTTTCAACCTCTGGTTCCAGCCCTGTCTTTGCTTGATTTTCATGGCAAAGTTTCAAAGTCTTCCAAATAATTGAATTAAGGCATTTACAAGAGCATGTAGTCTCAAAGAGGCTTGCCAGTGAAAGTCTAACCACACATGTATTACAAGTGTTGCAAAACAGGTCTCAAAGCCTACCAAATAACGCATCACTAAGTATTTTCCTCACGCCACAGCTATACATGGGTGCTACAACTTTGATATCAAAAATACCTTATAGATGGTGGAGCAAAACATGTGGAATGCATTTAAGTTGTGAATTCCGAATTTCTTCACAGATTTTACGAATGAAATATTAGTTCACATTACCTTCACTGATCAGGATTTTAATTTCACCTTCCATCTAAAAATACAATGGAATCTAGAGTCAACACCTCAGGATTGAACAAATAAGTTGACTTTTAACAAGTTAAAATTGACTTTAAGCATTGCAAAAATTGAAATAAATACAAACTATACTAAATAGGACTGCCATAGTTGACTTGAAGTAACATTTTCCCTTAAAGCCCGGCAGCATACAGAAAAAGTCATTCGCCAAACATCACTCGCCATTTGTTACCTGGTACACTTTTCAATTTCCGTACACCACTCTCAGAGGAAGTTGAAATTGAAGGTAAATGCCACAAGTCACTTGCTCAATGGAAAAAATACCCAGTGCGACTTTGCGTCACATAAAGACATCCATGTGTAATATCAGCGACATGGATGATGAAATAGAAAACTGGCTCTCAATGTTTGTGCGGCCGATTTATGTTTCACATGAAGTAGACACCAGTCTTTATTTTTAACAGTAAACTTGTTACAGTTTATCAGAAAAATGGTTGAGATGCATTTAAGACTAGGCATGCATTCGATAATTAATTTCTTCTTACCATCAACAGACAGATTGATCTTCGAAGCTATTGACCAGGCTCTCCAGGAGAGTACAGTCTTTATGTAATGGATCTTTAGTGTCATAAATAAAAGAACATTTTTTAACCAGTTAAACTAATATTACATGTATGTTTCTGCTTCTTCAAACCTTGAAAATTTTTGTCTTGGTCATAACTGCAAAATTTAAAAAAAAGCTTTAATACTGGAAACAAGCAGAATGAGGTAGGATGGGACGTATGAACAATGGCAGATGGAAGGAAAAATTAAAGAACAAGCGCATTACATTATGAGCGGCTTACAAGGAAGGTTTAGCGACGTTTAAATGACTTCAAATAAACTTGGCGGGGTCAGAGGTGAGTGATGGATGGTGTGACTGATCTTTTTGGCAGCTTGTGCACAGCATGAGGATCATGGATTTCCCGTTTGACAATCATCTTATTCCAATTTCCATATTATGTTCATTAGTGGTCCATGGCGAATGACTTTCTCCGTGTGCCACCTGGCTATATCTTCTTCTTTGTCGACAAATCTTTCCCAAAGTTAAAGAATCCTATATTGAAAGTCTTCTGTTATACTCGCTTTTAACTAATTTGATCTAAATCCTCCATATTTACACACTCACAATTTAACATTTTTCCATTGCACAGTCACTGGGCCTATTATTCCCTCTATACACCCTATATATTATAAGTGTTACTATTCCCTGCAAACGTAGCTTTTTAGGGCATTTTCAAAAGTTCATATAAAATCAAGTATTACTACAATGCACGGGTGGAGCCGGGTGATGCCAAGTGGTGCTCGTACCAATGCTCCTTACACGAGCCCAACGCCGTAACTGTTGTAAACCAGCCCAGCCCACTCCTCCATGGAAAGCGAAGATGCGAAAAGGTTAATGTTTCCATCAATTTTGGAAAGTGGAAAAAAAAGCAAACCAACTTTCCCCATATATTTAAGTAAGAAGACTTGAATATAAGAACACTGTAACACTTTGCCGTTCTACAAGTTACGCTGGGGTTACATATACCAGATCACGCGGTTTAGGGTTGCTAACTTAAGTGAGAAACTGCTTAATTTGAGTGATTAGGCATTGTTCTAAGTAAGGCTGGTTCAAAATTAAAAATAATTCTTCTTTTTTATGTAACCTGTTCATTCAATCTTATAGGGCCTAAACTCTTAGAGTATTAATCAGAAAAGCACACAAACCCAGAGAGATCAGACTGAAGCCATATTTTGGTGCCAAAAGTATATTTTACAAAGTTTATTTTCTTGACGTGATGATTAAATTAAAGAAATAAAATACAATATTTTGTAGATATAAATGTACAGAAGTAACAAAAAATGTGTACAACAAGGCATTTTATCACATTTAAAATATAAGCAAAGCCGGGTATAAATTTTGTTCCTTTGTTAACACTTAATCACCTGAATTAATTACGAGGTTTTCTCCCCTAAATCCTAACTTAGTGTTGATTTCAATGTAGATTTGTAATGATGGTAAGAACAAAAATTATAAAAATTAAAAAAAAAACCGACCAAATTCATTTAAATTTCAAATACATCCAGAAAAGTAAATTTGGGAACAGAAAAAAATGGTTTGCAATGTCCCCAATGCCATTAGTATAATTGGTTCATTCATTAAAAGTTGTCCTGAATAGGGCCTCAAGTTTCTTCCCTAGGACCTAGATCTAGGTCTGGATCAAGGCCTAAAGATTCAACTAATTCTATTGAGTGTGAACCACTGTGCTCAGTTTCTGATTTTTGTATTTCAATATCTAAGCCTGATGCCTTATTATTTATTTCATCTATCAAAGCTTTCATAAAATCCTGAGGATCATTAGACCTAGCCTGTCTAGCCATGGTCGCAAAATCAAAAGTTACTCTAAGTTTGTGAATATAAAAGTACCTATAAAACCATGTTTCAAGATAAAATCAAACCAGAAGCATTATCAGAAAATAGGAAAAAGCCGCTGTCTGTTTATACATGTACAGTAATCTTACTTTTTTTCGGTATTTCACAATTAAGGCTATTCATACAGGAGCGGATAGGGAGCGGTATAGGAAAAAACCCAGGAGAAGTAGTTGAGCGGATCAGGGGATTAAGTGTTAAACTTTCTAAATTAAGTAAGCATACGTTCTTTAGAATAATATGTCAATCAAGAGAAGATTCTTAAATATGATATTCATAAAGCAGAAGAAAATATAGTGTCTGAACAAATAGCATCAATAAAGAAAAAAAAAAAGTGCATACCAAAAAAAATTCTTTTAAGAACATATCACTAGGTCACTGTAACATAAAGCTCCACTTAGATAGGTACAAAAAATGGACTTTTCGGTCAATTTGAGCTTTACTTTCAGCTGTCACCTGAACTTGAAATTTCAAGATTTTATAAAAACCAAGAGAATTACAAGAATACCTTGGTCAACATACACATTTAAGGACAAAGTGCATTGCAGGCCTCATCTCTTAACCTGATAAGAATCAAAGTTGGCCAGAATTGTAATTATTTACAGTCAAATGTTTTTTTTTCCTCACAATGAGACAAAATTTCCGACTTAAACTGCATGAGCTGTTTTAAAGCAGTTCAACTTCTATTAATTACATTAAAGTTCTGGTGTGTACAAACTATGTCAAATTAAGCCTTTCAAAATAAGAAAAATATATGGATTATATATTTGCTAAATATACACAATATGAAGGCATTAAAATTAACATTTGATTTTCAGTTTTGTGCAAGAGTGAGAATCTGAATAGTCAGTTGCAGATTATGTATGTACATGTGTGACAATCAAAAATAAAACCTTAAAAAGCATCGTATAATATATATAAATATATTGCATATAGCATTGTATAAAAGTAGCTCTGGAAATAGCTTAGAGAAAGGCGAAGGCACAGAAATGAAAAAAAAAGGAGGTTTTTAAAGGTTGTGTGATTTGTGTAACACCATATACAGCAGAAGGTTTTGAGTTTGAATCAACTTGTGCAAGACCTGAGCAACATGCATATAAGTGCAGAGGGTTGATATAAAGCCAATCCCATATGAAATAAAATATTATATTTAAACCTTTTCTCCAATAATAATTCGGCCTCTTCAGCAGAAGTGCTTCTCACTCGAAGCAAAAGATAAAAAAACTTAAAAAATAATATGTGGTCGAGTTGAAGATATCAAATAGTTGAAAGAAATTATTATTGCCTGCAGATTTTAAATCCTAAAAAAAAAAGATTGTAAATTTTATATCACCGACCCCTCTTCTCTCGCCTCTTTTCCATTCCTTGATCATAACTAACGTAAAACTTTTTTTGAATGATTTCCCTATTTTTTTCTACAGAAGGAGTTTGTTCCAATTCCTTATTTTGATGGCTGAATGAGACACAGATATTGGTTAGAATATTTAGCTGGAGCTAACCAGGAAAGTCAGGAATTAGAAATGCTTACTTTTTGGCACCACATAAAACTGCATAATTGGACTTTCAAAAGGAATATTTCATTGAAATACAGCAGAATTAAAGACATAATCCAGCAGATTGATATTTTAAACCTTTTTTTTTAGTTCAAAACAGATCTAGTTGACTTAAACCAATTTACTGGAGGCCTCAAATATTGAGGTAAAATTGAGGTAAAATAGGGAGAAAAATGGATGAATATACTATACAGAGAATGTCCTTTAACAGGATCAAACAAAGCGCTCAGTAATTAAAAAAAAAAAGAATCAACAAGTACATGAAAACGAGTATAGCTGCTTTGAACAGATAAGAGTGGAGTGATAAAAGAATGAATAAAGGTAAATGTCAAATCTGTTGAAACACCGCCTCTCAAAACAGAGAAGATGTGTTCTATGGTCCCAGCTTTAAATAACAGAAAAAGAAACATCATAGCATGCAATTACTTATCCGAATACTTTTCATATTATATAAACACAGAAACTTTTTTTTTTAAACAGACTTATCAACCTAGAAGCTTATTGCTTATACGTCCAAGTAATATGGCTATATAAATTCATGGCATTGCAAGAAAGTTAAAAAAAAGCAAAAACAAATGGCTCAAAAGAAAAGAGACAGCTGAGAAGCATATTCTACCTGGTGCTGTCCCTGTTTCATCAACTCCCACCTCCCTCAACTTCAATATCCAAATCTCGTTTCAGGCTTGGTGTGTTACTTTGATAAAAAACATGCACAAATCTATTTACAATTAACAATAAAAACCAGCACTTGAGACCCTTGAAGAGCCACACCTGAATGTGTGATTTCAACAACTCTTACGTTTCAAAGTTATTACGTTTGACTCCCAGGTTTTATTAAAGATCTTGTAAGAAGGAATGACATGTACTGCATTTTATCTGAATGTGAAAAGATTTCATTGTTGATGCTAATATCTCAGATATCTTTCTCTATGTACAGAAAAAAATATGAGGATAAGTAATCTGGCCTTTTATTTCACTTTAAATTTTTGCTCTTGAAAAAAAAAAAATATTAGTAAAATTTTTATAATACTTCATCTGCTATGTCTGAACCACAAATCTGCGCATATTTCAGAAATAAGTTGAAAAGTTCAAATCAATTCTTGAGTTGAGGCAGAAAATATAAGCAGCCCTGTTTAGCCAGGTACCTCTCTGCCTCTGTAATTGTAGAATTTACAAGGACATGGAATTTACTTATCTGCAGACTGATGTGTAAAAGAAAGGGCAGAAATTTTTTTACCATCTACAGTCAGTTTTTTTTTTCAATATTTGACAAAATTCATTACCCAATAACAATTTCCTCTACAGACCAGTGTTTTAAGTTAGGTCATCTGATATAGTGGAAATGATGCATGAACTGCAAATCAAACACAATGGTTGCAAATCTCTTGCACAGTGTCCAAGTTAATCTGGTTCCATATTTTCACTAAAAAGTGTTAATAATAACAATGAAATGGATTTATCAGTAGTCTTTGAAAAGATACTACATCTTCAAAGTAATATTTAGGAAAAACAAAAAAAAAGAGATATAATTCTTAAGAGTTGCTTTCCACAATTCAAGATTTTAACAACAGAATAACTTGGTATGGTTGCAAGTAAAATTATTATAGCGATCTTATGGCAAATTAAAAAAAAATGGAATGATCCAACCTGCAATAAAAGAAAAAAAAACGAAACAAACTTTGTTTATGTAACAAAATTTTCAATAACCAAATATTATATTTTCAGTTCTCTTTTTTCACAATCTTTGGGTGTATTTAACAATTTGGGAGCATGAAAAGAAAATTTTCTTTTTTTTTTTTGGTATCACAGATATAAACAGTTTTTTTTTTTTAACAAAACAACAAAAGACACTGGCGTCCATTCAACTAAACATTTTCAGAAAAATTTGAGTGGAAAAAGTGAGATATCTATTGCGAGGAGTGTTGTAGGTGGTCCAGAAATCAACTTCAGTATCATGTAGGTTTACGAAGCCTGTAAAAACTTGTGGATCATCATTTTCAGAGTTCGATTTGGGGTCAGCTGGGTTGAAGAAAGCTCCAGGTTTGTGAGTGGACTCCGCTGCTCTCTCTGCATCCAACTCACGATGGCAGGTCTGTCATAGGTGTAGCCATCTGAGAAGGGTGAGAAACCATAAGTGCGATATGCCAAGAGCAAAATAAATAATTATTACGATAAAATTAGCAGTAATCAATAACCTTTTAAAGAGGAATCGCATTTGGGATTTGCTCCAGGAACATACCAGAAACTGCCTGTAACTAGCACACATCTTTAATCACATCCCATATCATGAACTTTTCCTGATCATTTACAAAGCAACTAGATAGATTAAATCAGGAGCTAAATGACCTGCATGTTTTGTACTCAGTGACTTTGCGACATCGCAGTGCACAAACATTAACCCTTTAATCACAGACGAGCTCAAAGTCGTTTCCATTAAGGAATACTGAAATCATTCTTTCTTATTCCTGTCCAATGATTCAGATATACATACTGTTGTTAAAAACTTTCAAAATCAATTTTTTTATAGATTTTATATAGATAAGAATTGAGCAATCTACAGTATAAACCGCATACTGACATGCCGTCAAAAGTCATTTATATCAAACTGTGTAGCCCAAGAAGAAAAAAAGGCATATCTTTATCAATACTGGTTTTTGAAAACTTCCCCCTCTTTTTTGATACATTAGCGAATTTTTTCCCTTGACAGGCTTATATCCAGTGGAGGACAAAAATTTGGCTGATCTTCCAACCAGCTGTATAACAATGGCAGGGTTAACTAAAACAAAAATTTAATAAAACTCTTCAGATCTAAACAGCTTTTAAGAAGTAAGATCCATAAAACAACAAAATAAATAAACCTAAAATATGTGAAACAGAAAGTTCAGAGGGCCTCGAAAATTTCAGGATTGTATAAACAAAACAAGCGTATTGCTAACAGTAATTTGTCCTCAACAATCATTTCCTGCCTAAAGAAATGCACACAATATCAGAACCTGCAGTGGAATGCTCTTGATGCTCCTCTAGTTAGCAAGCCTTGTGATACAAGGAAAAAAAAACAACACCGAATTTCTGCAGCAGGGCGAAATCCAACATATTTCAAATGCTCTAATCTGCTATAAGTTGAGAGAAGGAAGAAACATCTGATCAGATTATCTGACATCCAAAAAGTGGTCAATGACTCATTCAACCACGGAACAATCCGCTACTATAAGGAAAACCCATTACAAGTTTAAAACAAAAAATTATCAAAGATAACTTGGATTGATGATCAATATGAAGAGTATTTCTTCATCACTGCACTCAAAGTTTCCAAAAGCTAGAGAAAAATTTCTTTGCAGGTGAAGACTACAGTTAATGAGAGGTCTGAGATCACGAAATGGAAAAGCTATATCAAACAATGAAGTGATCAACTTTTTAGCAAATTACAGCAATGCGTCCTCTGGTGGAAAGACTTGCACTAATCCCTCATCCTCAACAGCAAATTATAAAGATATATTCACTCGACCGTCACTGCCAGCCTGCCTCAAAGAGGAAATCTCTTGTTCAACTCTTGCAGTGTGTGATATGGCAAACAATTCCTTATCACTGACACATAAATATTCAAGTACAACCACTAGAACATAACCAACCTGCTGCAATGACAGGATCTCTCATCAGCTCCTGGGTGATGGGGCAGAGGAACTCTTCTGGTGTGTGTGCAGGCTCAGAGCGTTGACCTGGACTAGCTGCATCCTTACACATGTCCCGCGTCCGCACTATTTTGTTGCGATGACCGAGAGCCACTAGAATGTAATAAGTATTAAAAGAAATTGAGGATACTCAATGAAAATCTTGATAAAATGAAAACAAAATGTCTTTCTTTGTGCAAAAATAGTCTTACTTATTAGATTCACATCCCTTTCAATGTGATACTTCTTTAAATTAGTGAAAGTCAAATAGTTTCTTGTCAGCATACTGGTGAAAAAAGTTGATGGATCATGTACTTCACAACACAGTAATTTCTTGCCATTGCATGATCAATAGATTTCTTAACAATGCTATTGTCTTGATTTGTAAAAATTTGAAATTGGATTAAGTTTTAGAGATTTGAAATTTTCAACAAAAAAAGTATCTGAGTAAAACTGGAAAGGTCTGAAGACTGACCAACACCCAGTGCCTCTAAATCTGCAGTTGTCAGAGCCAGAAGCTCCTTGCCATCAATTGCATTGTCCCGGAATTTTTCTTCATGTTCCGGTAAGCCAAGGGCAGACAACCACTGACAGACATCATCCACTGTCCACATTTCCATAGCAGCATGAGAAAATTTCTCCTCTGATGTCTCCTCACCAGACTCGTAACCGCTTAGATTGTCTGAAATTCAATCACAGAACTAAGATGTAATCTCTTGTTTCCCTTTGATCACCCTCCTTTCTACAAGCACCTTTATCTTTGATCACTCTCCTTTCTACAAGCACCTTTATCTTTGATCACCCTCCTTTCTACAAGCACCTTTATCTTTGATCACCCTCCTTTCTACAAGCACCTTTATCTTTGATCACCCTCCTTTCTACAAGCACCTTTATCTTTGATCACCCTCCTTTCTACAAGCACCTTTATCTTCGAACAAACCGTCTGGATCTTCCTCAATATCAAGCTTATCAGCCAAGCTATATTAATTTTAAAGATCTTCCTCCTTAAAATTCTTGTTAGAAACATCTATACTTTAGAATAATTTTGCAAATAGACAACATAATTCTGATCAAAATTCAAGCCTGCACCATAGCCTGCCATGCTTGTTGTGAAAGGTTCCCCTTAACTATAAATAGTATCAGGTGGTTTCTCACAGGCGTTAACGAAAATAAGTCTATTGACAAAGATTTAAAAGATGTAAAACTATGCATATAAGGAACACTTAAGTCAGAATGCAATGTGAGTTGAAATCCCTTAAAAATCTCACTCATTATCTTTGAGGTGTCGCTGAGTTTCCAAACTTTAACGGTCTTATCGTTTGAAGATGTGGCCAAGGACTGGTTGTCGCGGGAGAAAGCACAGGACGTCACATAGCTTCGGATGGAAGAAAAGAATATATAAATGAAAGCAGTAAAAGCTGCTCCATTTGAAACAATCAGACACAATTAAAGTTTATTTCATAGACATCCCAAATGCAAAACCAGCCAGCAGCTATATTAAATAAAATTAATACTACATGTATCTTTTAATCTCTGAATGTCAAGCCACAGAAACCATCATTTCTAAATGCAAGTATTGAAAACCTCATAAAAAAAAAGAACTGTATGTAAAGTTTAACCATACAAGACCAGTAACCATGAAACATTTTTTATAAATACATCATATTAAAGTGGGTGAGACATGTCAACAGTACATATTAGATTAGCACAGCCAAGCCTACCTCATTCTGATAAGGTTAATGTCGATTCATTTCATAATTATGTAAATCCTAAACAATTTTTTATTCCTTTTGTGAGCCGTATTCCAGCTTTATTCGAAGCAATCTCAATCCACTACCCTGCTAATTATTTGAGTTGATGGAGTCACTAGGTAATGAAGAGAGCAGAAATTCACCCTGGATTCTACCTTTGTGCTCGATTTACTGGGGCTCAGGGCAGGAATTGTTTGGGACAAGAAAAAAAACCAAACAAAGTAGGCTATTGATTCCATTGTACATAAATGTATTTTTAAAACACATAGCATGTCTTCTGGATCAAGACTGTAAGCAAGAATGGGCAGGTAGGGGGTGGGAAGCATATGTTACATGTATGAGATTATATCCCTTGGTCTGACTCATTCAGTTATCAAATTTCATTGAGATAATATTCTTTATAGTGGCATAGAGAATTAAATGAATACTGAAATGGACATGCTCTAGTTTTAACACTTTTGAGTCCGAGCCATCCAAATCAACTTGATAGATTGTCCTACAAGGGGAAATAACCATAATAGAGCTACCCTTTCAATGAAAAATACTTGCTCCTAACTGTATGGAGTGAAACTTTGAATAAAGTATATTTAAAAATCTAAATGTTTTCCTTGTTTGATTTAATGTATCTCAAATGCACTATGTTAAAAGGTGATAAAGAGAATGAAATTAATCTCTTTAGGAGAAGGGTATATTGGACATTAAAAAAAAATAGCACAAAAAAATAAATTATTTTTCATCTGAAACAGAGAAGACAAAAAAGGAAGGGCAAAATTAATTAAAAAAAATAGTGAGAGCAACAACTAGAGAACAAATAAAGTTGCCAAGACTAAGGAAATGAAGAATAGGGAAAATAGAAAGTATGATCATCAAATTGCGACGGGAAAATTTTCAGTTAAATGCAATTTTCCTAAAGAAAGCTTAAGGTTTCCACTTTTTATGCTGCTCTAATTTCTAACTTTCATATTGTTTCAGAAGATAAGCACTTTAAACAGCGAGGATTTCATGCAGAAGATAAGCACTTTAAAAAGCAAGGATTTCACACAGAAGATAAGCACTTTAAATAGCAAGGATTTCATGCAGAAGATAAGCACTTTAAACAGCGAGGATTTCACGCAGAAGATAAGCACTTTAAACAGCGAGGATTTCACGCAGAAGATAAGCGCTTTAAATAGCGAGGATTTCACGCAGAAGATAAGCGCTTTAAATAGCAAGGATATCACGCAGAAGATAAGCGCTTTAAATAGCAAGGATTTCACGCAGAAGATAAGCACTTTAAATAGCAAGGATTTCACGCAGAAGATAAGCGCTTTGAACAGCGAGGATTTCACGCAGAAGATAAGCGCTTTAAATAGCGAGGATTTCACGCAGAAGATAAGCGCTTTAAATAGCGAGGATTTCACGCAGAAGATAAGCGCTTTAAATAGCGAGGATTTCACGCAGAAGATAAGCGCTTTAAATAGCGAGGATTTCACGCAGAAGATAAGCGCTTTAAATAGCGAGGATTTCACGCAGAAGATAAGCGCTTTAAATAGCGAGAATTTCAAGCAGAAGATAAGCGCTTTAAATAGTGAGGATTTCACGCAGAAGATAAGCGCTTTAAATAGCGAGGATTTCACGCAGAAGATATACACTTTAAATAGCAAGGATTTCACGCTTTCTGAGAAAAATGGCATTGTATCATTTTGTGGCATCACTACACAAATGATATTACATTCTCACCTTGCATGCTCGTCAATGTCTAAAACACACTGATGCGAGTCCTACAGACAAAAGAAAATAACAAGTACCATGTAAGAATGTATCAAGTGGTGTATAATACATCTATAAAACATGACCACACAACCGATAAAATCAAAGACAAAATTTTTAACTAGGCTCAGTGGTACTACTAAAAAGATTCCTTAAAAATAAGTATGAGCGAGATGGAAAGTACATTTTGAAAAAAAATTAATAAATAGAACAGTTAATGCGAAATTGCACCTGTCATCTCAATAATTTTGGCTAAAGAAATAAAAAGAACTAAGTTGATTTAGAAATTGTTGAATTTCTTTTCCACTAGTATTTTTTCAGAGATAATACTTCCCTTTAATATAAAAAGCCCTAAAAAATTCAATACATCTTTATACAGCACAAAAATATCTCAGTGATTAATCCAACCTACTGCAGTCCACAGGCGAACAGTCTTGTCCAAGGAACTGAAACATTTGAAACACAATTATTTAATTATCTCAGGATGGTTTGATATCACTTACATAATACGCCCACATACGGAAAATTTATCATTTATACAAGCATATTATCCTTTACATTTATCAAAAGAAAAAGCACTAGAAATACAATTTAATAAAATTTGAAATAATTAAAATGTGCAATGAATTGACCTTTGCTATCGAGTTATAATGAAGATAATTTGTGTTAGAGTATAATTCACATTGATGATATCTGGCATCTCACTCTTGTTTGATTAGTTACAAGCCTGATGGCATGGAATGTAACTTTGTGCTGAAAATGTCCATATTTTTTTTTCTTACTTTTCTTCTCATTTTGCTTCTGGCAAAGGGAGTACAAAAATTTGTTCTGCTTGACAGACGCCCTATGAGTTTGTAAAATATAGGCAAAAAAGGTGGTTAAGATAGCTGTCCTAAAAATTGTTTTTTGCTGCTTTACTTTATACATTAACTGGCACCTTACACCTAATCATCAAGATATAAAAGATTTAGATAACTGCGAAAAATAGAAATACATAGGATGTAAAAACTATATATATTTGACAGACCAGGATGCAATGTACTGCCCGTTAGGTGAGAAGCATAGCCATTGCACAGTCTCCTTATGGCCAGGTAGCATTGTCTCCAGAGTGATCTTTACATCTGCCAGTAGATTAAAAAAAAATGCTTTACCTGAGTATGTTATCATTCCGAGGTATTTCCTTTGGGGATAATTTAAAAAAACAAAAACAATGCATAATTTATGCTTTGTGGTTTTTTTTTTTTTTTAAACCTTTATGCATTAATGCAAAGAGCTTTACAAACCCATAAAAGTTATGAGAGAAAAAAAAAGAATCAAAAGTTGGGATGTCATTCTCATGAGAGAGAAGAGGTTAACTGTAGACATAAAGAAATCTCCCTTGCTGGTATGATAACAGTAATACCTGAAGGGTGATCAGTAGCCATGTCTGAATGGAAAAAAAAATTAGACTTGATCAACTGTGTTCTTGAAGATTGATACAAGCACAAGACTCACTGACTGATCCAACGTCTCCCTCAAATATCCACAGCTTGACCAGGTTATCTTTCCCGCCAGTGGCCAACAAGAACTTTTTGATTGACGAAGAGCTTGGGGGCCCACCTGGGGAGAAAAAGAATAACTACAGAAGTCCAACAGAGATGAGCTAACTAGTTTGTAAGTTATCGACAAAACTAATGTTCGGCTTTATAAAAATGGTGTCATTGAACTCTTTCCTTGCGATATAACTTAGAAAAACTGAGAATTGATTTAGTATTTAGTATTTTAGAGAAAATGTGCCAAAATTATGTCATCTAAAACTAAGGGAATAAAAGCCTAAACTGACACTGCTCATGTCCCATATGAAAATAGATATGGCAAAGGATATGTCAAATGCTGGATTTATTAACATTCTGTGACATCATCTCATTGAAACCATATTAAATGCAAAAATATAGAAGAAAAAGAGACCTCCTCTTTGGAATGACACTTTGACAGAGCTAACTGGTATCCTTTCAATTAGAGACAAGAAAAAAAAATAAAATTGACTTACTGGCGTTGCCGTAGGTGGGAGAAAACTGGCAGCAGGAGACAGCCAGATCATGGCAGCTGGTGACCCGAGTCAAAAATTTTCCATGGCCAAACTGAGCGTCCCACACGAGAAGATCCCCGCCAAAGTCTATCCCGGAGCTCCCTGTGACAATATAATTGTCGTCAGGAGAGAAGGCTGCCGACACCACACTCTCATCCTGTCCCTTGAATGATCTGTACAGAGAGGAGCAGGAAAAATATAGCAGTCTTGGTATCAATTTCATCTTATAGCTATCTCAGACAACTCGACTGCTTCATTACTGCAATTTTCTAATGCAAACACACAAATAATTTCCACAGTTTTGCTGTCTCATGCACTGCTCTGAGCACATGAGAAAGCAGAAAAATATATATCCCAACTAAAATATAAATATGCTAGAAAAGATAATGCAGCGATCACAGTAACCCAGTCTCTATACACTAGCGAAGCACTTAGTTTTCCTGCACTGATCTCTTGACCAGGGTCATCAATTACGCCTGACAGGTAAAATGCGTGTACCCAGGCTCACTCCTCGCTGGGCTGCCCACTCACTGCTTATCTGGCGGCTAATCCGGAATTTGGGCTATAAAATTACAACATTCACTATCTTCTAAAATGCATTCTTTTAGTCCAAATTCTGCCTAGAAATATATCAAATAAAAGCTGAGCATGTTCTCTTTAAGACGCAATTGTTCTCCTCACTGAGTTTACGGAATCGAAAACTGCAGTGCTTTACGCTTTACTCATGCTTCAAGTGTCATTATTGTATTTTGATTAATTGAAAGATCGTTTTAAAAAAATCGGAATGTTAAATTAAAAAAATTCTTACATCATTTTGATCAACAAAGATTAGTATGTATTCTTGTGAAATTTCAAGTTGCCAGTATTATTCTTGTTTAAGCTATAGTCCGTAAATGACTGCTGTCAATCATTATCAATGTCTGTGGATGTTTCTACAACAAAACATACCTGATAATTCTATGTCAAGAAGCCAGATAAATTAAAACTATACTTATATTTACAGTGGACAGTGAAAATTTAGCTGATTGTGATCTCATTTCATGAAAATGTTGTATGATAAAAAAAAGTATAGTTACATTTGCCAGCATTGTGAATTACACGTATATATAGGTTGTGGCGTAAAAAGATAACATCGGCGGCCTATATAATTCATTTCGTAAATCTGTTTACACTCTTTGTTTTGAAGCTTTTTGCGTATTTTGGTATTTACTTTATCTTTATTTTTACTAATTTTGGAAATGGAGCATATTTTTGACTTTTACATGACTTGTTTAAATAAATATGTCGCGCTTGTGAAGAGAGGAGTATGATATCAAGAAAAGCTAACCTATTTATGCTATTTATGCACGAACTTTACAAAAACAATCTGCTGTTGTGTCATCGGATTAATATTGACTAAGACTCTGAGTCTAAACATTCAACTACACTGAACAGTCCACTCATCATATGATCGGCTCAGCAATCCCTTTTACATGTCATGAGACAGACGACACTCGCACAACACAATCAAACCAAGTTAGAAAGGCACTGTCTACCCATCATTGAGAAATGGGGCTTACGCTTGGAGTAACTAGGTGAAATATTGCATGCAAATATTGCAAAAATTGAAAGAAGGATAGTAGAAAAAAAGGACAAAAGTGCCAATTTATGGGCAGTTCTTGAAGCCCATAGGCTGCAGAATGCTCTATCTCTCAAGTCGCTCGTGACCCATCGGATAAAGAAAGGAACAAAATAGTTTTGCGGTATATTTGTATACACAGTAAATGGCAATATATTTTAAACATATTTCTCTAAGTGCAAGTTCGACAATCCCTTTGCAATAACTTATGCAGTTTTAACTCTAGCGCCCTAAAATTACTACAGGTGAAGAATTAAATGTTTGCTTGATATTTAAACCCACAAAAAAGCTGATTTAACATTCCGTTTTTTTTTTAAAATACCACCTAAACAAAAGAAAATGTTTCACGTAGCAGAACAATACATTACGATTTTAGATGACTCATATTGTTTCTCCCTTTAAAAACTTACATCACTGTAAAGATCGTGAAATAAATTTTTCATTTGTGTCATGGCTGTTAAAAAAGACCAAAAAGCGGCAACTTAGTTTGCTTCCAGGCCCTACCTCAGACGCCCGCAGTTAGTGGGCGGATCGGTGATCAATCACCTGTCAGGTAGACTACAACAGTGTGTGCCAGTGCGTGACAGTGCACTGTTGTTAAATCTAATATTGGGATTCTTACTTGTTTTTGCATCGCAATAAATCTGGCCTCATTAAGACCAAGTATATCATATATTCATTTCAAAGCCAAAATTGTCCTGAGTACAACGCTATATTTTTTATCTTTCAATTATAACGTGTTTACATAGTACAGGTGAATCTTCATACTTCTAGTAAAAGAACAGAAAAAAGTGATGACTTTCATAACACCTCAGCTTAATAGGAATATTTCAAAAGTGAAACAATTTTATCGCTTAAAATATATGTTTCCCGATATTTAAAAGATTGTTATAAAGAACTTGTCAAAGTTTCAAGTGCAAAGAGTTTTTCAGTGATTTTATATGATTTTTTAAAATAATTCCACACCCTCGGGTCTGCACGAACTACACGTAAATAACATTCTGCAGTATAGATCTACCTTAGTAGCCTCAAACCAAAACTGTTAAATATGGAGCAGCGCTTAGAATCTGAACACAATCAAAAGCTTCATGAAGTTTGCAGACCTTGTGGTGAAAGATCGTTAAGTAGCAAATAAAGGACACAATAAAAAGTTTCTCTGCGCGGACTTTATCAATGGCTCGTTACTAACTCTTGGTGTTCACAATCATTTCCCGTAACAAAAAAAAAAGATTTTTACAATATGCTTTTAAAATTCTCACGTAATTAAACTCAAAGCACTTAAGCCTTAGAGGTTTGAAGAAAGTTCTAAAAGCTTGAAAATATTACAGAGAGTCAGAGCTCTTAGCCAACGCCCCGCCGATTGAAGAACGTAAGGCACAGTAAACATATGACTTACCTGTAAAGTAAGACAATGCGCAACCCTACATAAGTTTCATTTTCTTCTTAGTGCGTGTTTATAACTTTGTTAATAACTAAGATCAGGTCTCTCTCACTGACGCTCTGCAGCTTGAGCTACAATGTTTTATTATTTTATATCAAAATGGCGTACCAGTGCTGAAAGAAGTGGACTATCATAATTCAAACCCGCATAACTTGGAAATGGAGAACTCTTCGCTAATGCCCTTTGGTGGGTGATAAGTTCAACATATATTTGAAATGCTGTAAAAATTTCATCCCCAAAAATTGTTTCACTTTTTGATAAATGTCCCGTAAAAAACGTCATCACCTTATGATTATACCAGATTCATGTACTTCTTAAAACGCTAAATAACTCCAAATGAAAAGAAGGGGAAAAAATATACCCTCGTATCGCTTAAATATAGATGTAACAATTTATATGATTTTTATAGTTCTTCCTTTCATGTAAAAGCTTAAATTATCCATTGTTTTGGTTGAAAATTAGATCCCAAAACTAAAGTTGCGAGGAAAGGGGAATCCCCGTTCCGTCGAGATGACTGACCCCAAGACCAGATCGGGTTACAGGCTGTTTCACGGGTGCGGCAGGCAAACTAAAATGCCGCTCTTTAACAGCAGTGGTGTAACTCTCAGAATGATTCTGCCTGTATTTTCTGTGCTATTTGCGTTTTAAAATGACGCAATTAAGTCTGTCAGTGAGAGCAAGAGTGCAAGCCTAAGCTCAGGTAACCAGGCCAGCATGACCCCATAATGACCCCGTGCAAAAGGACAAGTCACCAGCCGAACTAAGTGCTCCACTCTGAAACCACTGTGCGATGTGTATGAAAAAATAAGACATGTAACAACACGGAATCACATAATACTATTAAAATTTATACATTTCCTAAAAATTCAATGCTTTCATGTTAGTTAATACAATGTCAGCATCCATCTCAAATCAATCCTCTATGAATGTCTCAAATACCCCACCTCACAAATTTTTTATCTGCCACATCAAGCAGGAATGCTGAGTCATCATCTCCCCCTGTGACGAGCTTAGCCCCATTATTAGAGAAGCGACACGCACGGATAGCGCAGTTGCTGGGATGAGAAAGGGAGGCTACACATTGGCCAGACTTCATCTCCCACAGTCTGAGTGTACCGTCCGTAGAACATGTCGCCAAAGTTAAGCCATTGGGAGAGAAGTCACAGGCATGAATCTAAGGAAATAAAATTGTTTAAAATGAGACAATTGAAAAACATTTGAAATAAAAAAAATGAAAGCTGAAAATTTTGTCACCTGAATATATTGTATCAGTGAGATGTGCAATTCTAAAAGAGGAAATTGCATTTGACAATCTAATTTTTTTATTTTGTTAGGGTTTTCAAACTTAAATGGTGATAACTGGAGAGCTTTGAAAAGTTGTGTTTAAATCTTTGATTATGTACCACTAAGATTATTGTTTGCTCAAATTCATACAACTTCAAGCACAACTCACTGGTTTGCTGCTCTTTTTTCAACCATCATCAAAAGAAGTCAATTTTGCTCTGATTTAAGTGAAAAAAAAACCATTAGCTACAATTCAATAATTCCTTTTTTAGTCGGAGACTTTAAAAATGTGCCATACACTTTTTAAATTTGGGATTTAGTTCAAAGTTTTTTGTTCACATAAGTGAGTAAATGATTACACTGCAGGTAAATGCATCAAACTAAATATCAAAGATTCCCTTGTATTGCAGCGCTCAAATGTACAACTTCTATAGCTTGTAGGAGAGAGACCAACCATAAAACTGTGTCCTGTCAGAGGTGAAAATGGTAGCTCTGAGTAATCTTTAGTGCTCCAAAGCCGCACTGTCTTGTCTGCTGAACATGTTGCGAGGATGTTATGAGAGTATGCCACAGCTGTAACATCTGAAGTATGTGCTGTTATAGTATGTACATTACTAGCCACAAGGTTTGATTTTCCTCTTATTCTCTGAAAAGAAATAAATTGAAACCATAAAGCTGTAAGACTAAGAATATTGTTGAAGATGAGTAGTCGCGTATGTTGACAGGGTCATTTAAAAAAAACAAAAAACAAACCATGACTATACTATCATTATGTGCTGTCTTGATTTTCATAATTTTATGTAAAAATTTTTTTTCTCTCTTGAAATCTGATTCAGTGTGGGAACCAATATGTTCATTGAACATTGGAAAACAACTAAACCTAATTTTATCTAAAAAGACTGTCTTATCTATCGACTCTCAAAATGAAATCTAGGCTTAGGTTTTGGAAGCTTATGAATTTCTAACAAAAACATTGTGCACTATGTATAATATAATGGATAAGAAAACGGGAATATTAATAAAGTAAAGCCCTTTTTTAAAACAATTGTAAAACGTGCCCTTAGTTCACCGACTTTATTTTTATGATTTTACATGCTACAAAGTTTTAACAAAAAATTTATGTTATAGTATACAGCCGTAGAAAAAAAATAAAACGAAAACAAAAACGATTAATTAAGATAACACAACTGAACCTGACATGATCCTGCTGGGTTTAGTTCAATAAACTAAATCTATATCTATATCATATTGCTACAAGTTAGATCCATCTCCTATAAATTTTGTTAATTTTAAATCGTTTTGGCAATACTCAGAACTAATTTGCACTGTGTTCCGACCTTTAGTTGAACAAAACAAAAACAAAAACAAAACAAAAAGTCTTCGGAAAAGAGTGAAACTAAAAAAAAGCATTATGCAAGTTAAAAAAACTCACTCGGCCGCTGGTCTACATCTCTAGATCTATACTAGATTCTAGATCTAGATCTACTATTACGTAGATCTAGATTTTAGATATATAAAACACATTTCTACAAATATTTCTTTCTGTCTCAAATGTTGATCAAAGTCAAATATATAATCTATATTTAGATCTAGATCTAGTGTCACGTCTTACTGTGTCTGTCATTGTCATGCAAGATCTCAGATCTTTGCCATGAACAATTTTTGGTCTGGAAACGAACATCGGTGTAGAACTAATCTGTACACAAGAAATTTTCCTCTTTTCCTATTCTTTGCTTCTTAAACTGCAATTGCTATAATTATCTACATTACGAAATTTATTAGGATGATGTTCGACACCAAAGTTGGTTGTAAACCCTCTGTTATTGTGGCTTCAAGTCAAACCACAATCGATAACTGGGTGTTGGCTTCCTGTCTGCAAAGGGAGAGAGTTGGGGATAACCGAGGCTTTCCTTCGCCTATTTTTAGAATAGCAGTGGCATGGACATGACTAGGCGTGGAAAAGGATCAAAGATAAGCAGTGATAATAAATTCAAGCACAACATAAACCAACTCTTAATGATGGACGTTACTGAGATGGACACAAACATGCTCGATTTACATAATTTGT
>JAWDGP010006468.1:490000-505000 GCA_033675545.1 Elysia crispata
TAGATAGGTAGATGGACAGTAGTAGCGGGAGAGGGAGAGAGAGAGAGAGAGAGAGAGAGAGAGAGAGAGAGAGAGAGAGAGAGAGAGAGAGAGGGAGAGAGAGGGTGAGAGAGATAGAGAGAGAGGTAGAGAGAGAGAGAGGGAGAGAGAGGGGTAGAGAGAGAGAGAGTGAGAGAGAGAGAGAGAGAGAGAGAGAGAGAGAGAGAGAGAGAGCGAGAGAGAGAGAAGGGTATTATTGAATGAGGTTAAGAGGTCGGTTCAGTCAAATAGTTAACGGAAATCACCGCAAATTCTCGGCCGAGGTTTATCTCGACTTGATGAAGACGGATACACGGGCTACTACGCATTCCCTGAACAGGATGCTAGTGGTTGGGAAGATTTTAGGTACTTTACCTGCTGACTCAAAATATCTATTTAATTCTAACTGCAGCCTGAAAAATTATGTCGTGATTTTTTTTTATGAGATTAACACCAGAGCAAACTTCTGCAGGCATTCAAGCTCAGGCGATACTGAATCCAAGTCCTCTGCCCTGCAGGACAGCCATACCACATTAGCCATAATCATATTAAAGCAGATAAAACATAAAAAGACAGAGTAGACAAAACTGAACTAAAAAAAGAAAAGGAATAATTCTTTTGATAAGGACAATAAAAAAGAAAAAGACAGAAGAAGTATATAAATATAAAGAGAGAGAGAGAGAGTGAGAGAGAGAGAGACAGAGAGAGAGGAGAGAGAGAGAGTGAGAGTAAGAGACAGAGAGAGAGAGAGAAAGAGAGAGACAGAGAGCCAGAGAGAGAATAACGTAAAATGAGTAAAATATTTGAGAGATTTTCTTGTTGAGACTCCAAAGGTCTAAACTTGACAGTAGATTCTAGACCAATTGATTCTCTCTGGTCTTGCTGATAAAATTCCTTTTAGACAGTATCATAAAGTTATAGTCTAGTGATCCACGAAATGTAAGGCACGCGCTATCAAATATTGTAACATGCGCATCCACGTGTCGGTTTCTCATCATGATTATTTGCTTATGTCTTGACTGCGTCTTGATTGATTGGAGAGAGAGAGAGAGAGAGAGAGAGAGAGAGAGAGAGAGAGAGAGAGAGAGAGAGAGAGAGAGAGAGAGAGAGAGAGAGAGAGAGAGATACAGAGAGACACAAACACAGATACGCAAGGATAGTGAGAAGAAGAAATTGAGTGATGAAGGCAGGAGGAAAGACCAAGAGAAAGAGAGTGGGGAGAGAGAGATACAACGCAGATACACAGTGATAGTGAGACGGAGAGATTTAGTGATGAAGGCAGGAAGAAAGACCAAAAGAGAGAAAGAGAGAGAGAGAGAGAGAGAGAGAGAGAGAGAGAGAGAGAGAGAGAGAGAGAAAGGGGAGGAGGGAGGGAGAGAGAGAAAGAGAGGCACAAACACCGATACACAAGGATAAAGAGAGGAAGAAATTGAGTGATGAAGGCAGAAAGAAAGACCAAAAGAGAAAACAGAGAAAGAGAGAGAGAGAGGGAGACAGAGAAAGAGAGAGAGAGAGAGAGAGAGAGAGAGAGAGAGAGAGAGAGAGAGAGAGAAAGAGATAAAGACAGGCACAAATACAGATACACAAGGATATGAGACAGAGAAATTGATTGGTGAAGGCAGGAAGAAAGACCAAAGGAAAGAGAGAGAGGGAGAGAGAGATGGAGAAAGAGAGGGTAAAAAGAGGAAAGAGAAAAGAGAAAAGGAGGTGGGGAGGAGAAAGAGAAAAAAGAAGAGTGAAAGAGGAATCAATTGCAGAGTGAGAAAGAAGGAGAAAAATAGAGCTGTAATGAGAGAAAAAAAAGCATCAGTGAACGAGACAACTAGATAGGGAAAGAACGAGAAAGACAGATGGAGAGAGAGAAAGAAAGAGAAAAGGAGGGAGAAGGACAGAGAGAATAGAAGGGTAAAAAAGAAATTATTGCAGAGGAGTGAAAAGGGAAAAAGATAGAGCTATAACAAAAAAAACCATCAGTGAACGAGGAAACAAGACAGGGAAAAAATGAGAGAGAGAGAGAGAGAGAGAGAGAGAGAGAGAGAGAGAGAGAGAGAGAGAGAGACAGAGAGAGAAAGAGAGAGGGGGAGAGAGAGACACAGAGAGAGAGAGACAGACAGAGAGAGAGAAAAAGAGAGAGAGAATAGGAACCCATCACACCAGGTCCTCAATGAGTGAAATATTTCAGGTCAAATCTGTTTACTAAAAGCCATGACACTGTCTTGTTCTTTGCTGCTCACCAAATAATGTTTACTCGAAATTTTCAGGCTGTTTTAAGACAGAATTGTTGAAGGCATGTCTTGGGACAAGGTCAATTTGTCTTCAAATCCGTTTTCTTGTCTTTTCATTCAAAATACTCTTAGAACTTAAGTGACATGGAACTTTTGAAAAAATGATTCCGCGCAATTTCTTTATTAAATACAAAAACCAACCTCGAAAACCATACAGGATCAAACATTTTTTATACAAAACAAAACAATAATCAGAAAAAAACAACAACAAGCAAACAATAAAAAAAAAAGCCAACCAATAACAGACTTCTTTCCGGCTCCCTTTGACCATGGAGGGCGAAAAATTATCTAAAAAAACTGTATTGGGCATTAACCAATAAGGACATAGAACTTTACTAAAATACTGATAGACTTAGACAAAATTTAATATTTAAAGCGGTAAATAGATCTTGTAAGAATGGACAGGCAACCAGCTCTACACGAACATCAAGCTAGACCAGGATCGTGTGACTTGGAGAAGCGTGACAAGTCGACCCCAGAATGGTCCTCAACAGCCAGAATGACAAGACAAGAATAACAATAACAACAACAACAACAACAACAACAACAACAACAACAACAACAACAACAACAACAACAACAACAACAACAGATCTTGCTACATAACTTAAGGAAAACCGGAGATATTAATATAGGTCTAAAGGATCACAACCGATCCTTCCCTTTTTTTTTCACGGCTTCAAAAGAAGCGACATCAAGTTTTGCTTTAACCTTTAGTTATCTAATCAAATTTTCCCTTTTACCTCAGCTCATCAAATTTTCCGTTTTACCTTAGTTCATCAAGTTTTCTTTTTTTTACTTTAGCTCATCATATTTCACCTTTTACCTTAGCTCATCAAATTTTCCCAATTACCCTCGCTCATGAAGTTTTCCTTTTTACCTTAGCTCTAAAACTCATAGTAATTATTATAGATTTCAATTTGTAAACTTTTCTATCAAACCTAACCTTGCTGCCCGTGTTTAATCATATTTTGAGTTCGCTGCTGGTATGGAGTTAAGTGATCCAGATAAAACTTACGGGCAGACAAGTCGAATGCTGCTTATAAACGTTAGAATAAAGTTTTCTATATGCAACAGGTTTCAGAATTCTAAGAAAAAACATCTTTTTTTTTCTCAGATAGTAAACTTGATCATCAACGGTAGTGTTAGGATTAACAAAAAAAAAAAAAAAAAAAATAAAAAAATAAAAAAACAAAAAAACAAAAAAGGTAACACCATTTTTAATTAGCATTTACAGAAAAACTTTTATTTTGGGAATATTTACTTTCCTTGTCTAAAGAGAATATATCTAAGAATTTTGTTTTATTGGTGTATCCTTGATCTACAACTTATTAGAAAAAAAACCAAGTACAAAGATCATCAATGCAGGTTTAGAAAGACTTAAACTAAGAAAGATAATTTTCAATCCTCACCAAATTAAATGAGTCTCACACTACAGTCAGTGTGGTGATGATTTAAAACCGTGCGTACTTTAGATACCTGAAAGAAGTTTCCTAAGGAGAGAAAACAGTATAGGGGTCAACAAAAAACATTTTTAGAGTTCTAAAGCACCTTTGCTGAAAGACTCTGAAGTAGCGCTCACAGCTTTGTGTACAGAGCTAAGATTATGCAGTGTAAAGTTTTATAGGATTATATTATGCACTGTATATTTTATGAATATTTTTGTCAAGAAACTGTAATTATTCGTTCAAGTTTTCAAGTACTAGCATCTTTGAACTGCCACCTGAATTTTGTTCTTTTATTCCTTCATTGTTGTTACTTTTGCTTTTGTGTTATAACGAGAACATAAACAAAATCAACATTAAAAAAGAAAGAAAGAAAAATGAGAAGAAGAACGAATCAGCGCAAAGTTTCTTTGAATGTCACATTCAATCAAAGTAGCTAACTAATCTCCCCCCTACACTTTAGCGAAGAGTGGATTGTTATGAATTAGGAATGGGTTTAGGTTATTTGATGCCCTGAAAGTTAACTCAAACTGAGAAAAAATGTGACATCACTGATGGTTCTAAACGGTGTGAGCCCGAGAGGGACTAGGGTTGACCACCACTGAGCCGATTTTGTTATTAAAACACGCACTGAGTTTTACTCACTGCACGCAAAGCCCAAGAAGATCATTTCTGACCCAAGTCATCAATGCGTGTCAATACACATAGGACGATTATACAATTAATTGATACAAGCAGCTTGTCTGTTCATGAAACCATCCCTCGCTGGGCGCCCGCAGAACTTGGGGTCTTATTACCCATTTTATATCGTGGCCATTCATTGATTATCATTATCCATGTACATGGTAACATTTTTTACACAAACAATGGAACAAAATGCTGTTTTCTGCTTAATTCCAACTGTTTTATTAGATAAATAGCACTTGGCAAGTTGATTTTCCCGGATGAAACCCAAAGCCGCCATATTTCTTCCATGTCGACATCTCTTTGTTGTGCTTACCACACAGAAGAGTTACCTAAAACGATGTGGTTTTAATGAGTGCTAAAGTAAAGCCCGTATTCTGCAGGGTAAGGTCAAGCTTTTTATTTGCCAATCAGTCAAGCCACCGTCATACAGGATAATAGTACCGACGCTTGTTCACTGATACTGCGATAGCTCTGTAGCTGTGGTGGAAAGTACCATCAGACGAGGACAAACATCAGGTTCCAGAAGATCTACAGAAAAAGAAAAAAAAAAAAAAAGAAAAAAAAACAAAAAACAAAAAACGCAACCCCCCCCCCCCCCCCTTTTCCCCATTTCCAAAATAAAAAAAAGACACCGTTACAATTTCAGGCTGCGCATATTCAATCTCCATCATAATTTGAATAGGTTAGTATAACAACGAATAAGAGTATATGCTGCTTAATTTTGATTGATAATTGGATTTGGGGTCAGATTGTTACGTGCTATGAAGGTCACAAGAGTCACCTCTTTCCCCATCTACGTTCTCCCTCTTTGGGTGCTGCACTCCTGAGCAATCACTGATATTTCTTATCTCCCTTGCGGGGGAATTTTTCGCTCCTCTTTCTTGTAAATTAAAACTTTCCTTTAATCTCGAGTAAAGAGCGGAGGTATATAGACAGCTGCACACTCCATTAACACGGTTACTCTAGATCGAGGAAATTTTTAAGACCCTCTCTGTAGTAAGAAAAAGCCTTGTGTATTTAAAAAAATAAAAGACCATGGACCTATAAGAGAGGGTGAAATATTGCGAAAATTCTAGACATAAGAAAAGAAGAAGAAAAGTATGAATAACCAGTTAAACCAACATCACCTCCCTGTCCCTTATGCAAAAGTTTTCACTGCTGATATAAAACATTATTATAAATTATTTTATTATGCATGAAATTAGGGCCAGTGGGAAGATGAAACATACAAAATGCACATTATATTATATAGAGCAAACATCATGTTCATCAACTACAGCGCAATAAAGACAAACCCACATTGCTAGTTACTACGCACATCTGGACAATGGCTAGATGTAGTCTTCCTCTGTGTTTTTCTAACACATCCAGTTTGTCTAAATCTGCGTGTTTCTGCTTACCATAAACATGAGATATACGAGAAGTAGGGCGCACAACCTCGACAAGTCCGGGAAATCCCAGATCTATTTGCAGCGAGTTCACACCTAACCCAATACCTCGCAGATACGAATTTGTTGCTCGATTTAGACAAATTCGGATATCTACAGGGTAGGCGTTAGAGCGAATGTTCAGTAGTCAAAGTTGGCCAGGGTTGAGTCTAGTCATTTTTTCCCGTTTTCATAATGATATTGATGATGATGATGGAGATGAGGTGCAGAAATGGGAGGAGTAAGAAGAAAAGAGTGGCAATGGACAAAATGATGATGGTGATGTTGAGGATGATGATCATGATAAAAAAGATGACGACGATGATGTTCAATGCTGATGATGATGATGATGCAGTGGGTGAAATGATAGTGGAGATATGAAAGGAGAATTGTTAAAGTAATGATGATGATGATAACGATGATGATGATGATGATGATGATGATGATGATGATGATGATGATGATAATGATGATGATGATGATGATAATGATGATGATGATGATGATGATGATAATGATGATGATGATGATGAGGATGATGATGTTGATGATAAAAAATAATTGAATTCATGGAAGTTATGAACGACGCTGATGTCGGTACAAACAACGGTAATGCAAATTGATATATAACTTTGATGTAATAGCTATCAGCTTCACAGAATATAATACCGTTATGAAGATGATGGAAATGATGATAACGATATTAAAAACGATGTTTATTGGTAGACTCTAAAGGATCATCAAAATGCAAGCTATGAAATCAATTTATTATCAAGGAACGGCTGAATTCTTTTCAATTAGTTGTTTTACTGTCCTAGTAGCTTTTTAGAATACAAAAAAAGAACCCCCCCCCCCCTCCCCCCAAAAAAAACAACAAAAAACCGAAATAATGAAATTTAGACTGAGCAGTGAATTGAAAAAAAGAAAGTAAGAATATAGATAAGCTTAAAAATAACTTAAATAAAAATCTAACTTCTACACTAGAGTCAAAGATCGCGATGTTAAAAGAAGGACTCTGAGTTTATCACAATCATGTACTCTCTTTAAAACAACAAAAGAAGGATTCTGAGTTTATCACAATCATGTACTCTCTTTAAAACAACAAAAGATGGATTCTGAGTTTATCACAATCATGTACTCTCTTTAAAACAACAAAAGAAGGATTCTGAGTTTATCACAATCATGTACTCTCTTTAAAACAACAAAAGAAGGATTCTGAGTGTATCACAATCATGTACTCTCTTTAAAACAACAAAAGATGGATTCTGAGTTTATCACAATCATGTACTCTCTTTAAAACAACAAAAGAAGGATTCTGAGTTTATCACAATCATGTACTATCTTTAAAACAACAAAAGAAGGATTCTGAGTTTATCACAATCATGTACTCTCTTTAAAACAACAAAAGAAGGATTCTGAGTTTATCACAATCATGTACTCTCTTTAAAACAACAAAAGATGCAAAGTTATCATCACATACCTCTGTTTCTGTTGCCAATAAATCCACAACCAATAAACTGAGAATCTACCGTAAAAAAAAAAAAACAACAACAAAACAACAAAAATAATCTCAGAACCTATTAGGCCTGGGACACATCAACGCTCACAGCCGTCAGAATACTGTGAAGACGCGGCATCAGTCTGAAAAGTTGGAAATCAAAACAACCAGGAAATAAATCGATAAACTTTTTAGTCCTGGGAAAATTATTTTCTACCGTCAGCGACGTTGTCTAGACCTTGAAAAAGATGTCAAGGATCACAATGATCTGAAATATCCGATGTGGGAAGGTTAAGGTGAAAGTTGATCTGTGTCAGAGTAGATCTTGATCCGGGGCGGTATGTCTGAAGGTGTTTGCTCTTGACGTCAGTGCCTGAACTATGGCAGATTGGGATCTCAGTTTTGTTCCGCCTCCGTCAGGCGAGACTGAGCTAAAAAAATGAGAGACTCAATCTCAGCATGGGCGTCACAAAAATCTACTCCTGAAACTCCATCCTAAATCAAGCCTCAAGGATAGTCTTTTTTAAAGAATTAATCATATAAAACCTATTGCGCGATATTGAAGTTTTGGACTTTTTTGTTACTTGATAAATTGGATAAAATATACGAAAAGAGAAAATAGATAGAGACAAAAAGCGATATTTTAATCATATAAATATAATGTAGCATCTAAACTAAGGACCTACATCTCCAATAATGCCATATTTACGTTGCTATAACTTCAACAATCAAATGTCCCTCTGTTTCAACGACAATAACAACCACAACAAGTACAATTACTACTGATACTACTACTACTACTACTACTACTACTACTACTACTACTACTACTACTACTACTACTACTACTACTACTACTACTACTACTACTACTACTGCTACTACTGCTTCTACTACTACTACTACTACTACTACTACTACTACTACTACTACTACTACTACTACTACTACTACTACTACTACTACTGCTACTACTACTACTACTACTACTACCACTACTACTACTACTACTACATGAGTTGTTAATACTTTTACTATTCTAACTACTACTCAGATTACTATAATATTTCCTCTACTATTACACCACAAAAAATAACACTGCTTCAAAGCACAGCCGTTAAAACATATTATAAGACAGGAAAGAAGCGCTTCAATAAGCTATGCACAGCATCGATTTTTACTCATGAAAAATTCAACACAGAATTCAATTAGAATATAAATAATTTAGAGCATGAATAATCCAAAATTGGGGAAGGTTTTAACATTGGGAATGACGAAAAACTAGTCTACGAGAGTATGAATTTGTAAAAATTTTCAATTCAAACTTTGATACACTGTCCAAAATAACTTAAAGAATGAGACAAAGTTGTAAACCGATTCTTTGAACTCATTCTATGTATTTTTCCAACTCTGAAACACATTGGAACTTAAAATCCTAACTGTGAACGAATCCCAAAATCAAATTATTCCAGAGTTGAAATGAGATTTAAGCTTTGAGGTTTGATCACATCATAGTGACTTTTTAATTGTAGTTCGCCACCTCTTTTTTCCTCTCTCTTTCTATCTTAGTCTCCATCTATCCATCCATCTATCTATCTATCTATCTATCTATCTATCTATCTATCTATCTATCTATCTATCTATCTATCTATCTATCTATCTATCTATCTATCTATCTATCTATCTATCTATCTATCTATCTATCTATCTATCTATCTATCTATCTATCTATCTATCTATCTATCTATCTATCCATGTATCTATCTATCTATCTATCTATCCATCTATCTATCTATCTATCTATCTATCCTCCCACCATAGCCACAAAATTAGGGAATAACGACTAAAACTGGTTACAACCAGCCCTGATCCAGGTTGCCTGTAGACCGCTGCCCACAACTCTGTGATGGTACAGTACTAACACATGCAATTAAAATACACAGCCTATTCATTCATTCTTCATTTTATTTTTTATTAGCTCGACTCCATTTACATGATATCTGCGTCATTTCATTTGCATGTCCACTTGCTCTGCGACACACAGGCGAAATCGAAACAAAAGAACACGTGTGCCGTGTACAATCATGAATAGAATAGTCAAAGGACTGTGAGAGACAAGTCGCGTTGGCACAAGTGCTAAACGTGTATTTGGGCAGTAAGGCGCACAACGCATAACCCAGATGTTGTATATATATATATCCACACAGAAGACTGCCTTTTTCCCCCCTGCTCCTCCCCACTTCCACATTAATTTTGCTAATTTTGGTGACAACACTAGATACCGTGGAACATACACTCAGACTCACTGCCGTTATTTTTTTTAACCTCACACATTGCGGAGACGACGGCGGTTAACTGGTAAAGGGTGATTATGGAGTCTCACCATTTTCAGCCATTCAGTCTACAGACAAAGGTGCCATCTGAAGGCTGTTATGAAACAGGTTTTCACAATTCATTCTCTTTTTTTTCTTCCTGTGAAATATTGCACTGCAGAACAAAGGATACCTACGTTGAATAGCGCTTCAAAGTTGACCTAGTAATTCTGTTTTTTAAAAAAACCTTTTGTTACACAAATTATCTGTATCTGTCTCTTTCTCTCTGTATCTGTCCCTCTCTGTCTCTATACCCCCATTCCCTCCCCCTTCGCCTCTCTCGATGAGGCAAAAGGCCTATCAAGATGTATCGAGATGTGATATCGATCCTACCCCTATCGAACAAAATAAGTACAATAAATCGACACAGGTCTACTGCATCACGGCAATACTGGCGCGGCAGTCCGTGTCTTGCCCCTCAGGTCAATTCTACTGGCGAACAACAATTGCTGCCGCAGACTCGACTCTCATCTTCTAAATTGACGGTACTATACTCTTCTTACTACTTTCTTCCACTTCGCAGCAATAACGGGATTTCCCAGTAAAGATAAGGCAGCTATGATAGTCTTAAGACGAATTTCGCTCTCAAGTCTATTCTACTGGCGAACAATAGCTGCCGTAGACTCGACTCTCATCGCCTTCTCACTTAGTTCCCCGTCACACTAATAGCGGGATTTCCCAGTATAATAAGGAGACTGAAGACCTGACACACGAAGTATGAAGTTTTTTCCCTCCACATTTTGAACGTCTAGTCAAAGCTCTGTATTAATTAAAAAAAACCCCAAAATGCTGCGCCATGAGCGTTAAATCTCCTGTCCAGCAGGGATACCGTAACCGCCACAGAGATCAAATTTTTTAAGAAAGAGCTGATCAAGTTACCACTTTTATCTTTTTCGATTTTTTGTTTTGTTGTAAACTTTACCTTTTTTTAAAAAAAAAAAAAAAAAAAAAAAATTAAAATCTGGAAGCTTACACCATATCAAGGGGCACAGTGAAAAGTCGATTGTTGAAGGAAATGATGTAGTCTTAGATGTTGAGATGCTTCTATTTCTCTCACGCCGCCCCCACCCCTCCCCGTCTTTCTCTCACACGCGCACGCGCGTTTTGCCGTCTCTCCTATTCGTTTTCCTCTCACCCTCCTTTGTCTATATATGCAGTTTCTGTGATTGATTTTTTGCATAAATAATGAAACATTAAAAAAAAAAACCAACAACAACAAAACAAAACAAAACAAAAGAAAAACAAACAAAGTAAAAAAAGCCGGTGGACAAGACCTCCGAAATATTTGGGAAAAAAAAAACAGAAAAAAAAATTACAACACAGCCATTTTTCATTTTCTATCTCTTTCTTCGGTTCCCTTTAATTTCACTCTCCATCAGATTCTATGTTCCTAGCTGAATGAAAAAAAATCTCAATTTTTTTTCCTTTGGTAAAATATCAGAACTGTCAAAATTAATGACGGCAATCTGAACACCTTTCAAATTAAAAAAAAATGATCCCAAAAATTGCAGGAGTGAAATAACAATAATATAGAGACGAATGCATACAGTCATTTAGACAGACAAACAGTCACATACTCATCCAGAGGCTTATATAAAATACACCAGGCAACTCATCTATGCATCATCTTCAACAGGTGACGCTCCCATAATTTCTAAGTGTTTATGTTAAACATTGCCAGGAAAACGAGGCGAATAAAAGGCCTGAATGTAATCTATAAAATTAACTAGCTGATAACATTGGACTCACCGCTAGAACAGGGCAGGGGGAAACAATGGGAGGTTCCATCTGCATGCAGGCTGGCGGCAGGGCGGGTGGAGGCAAGGCGTGTAGATGCGGGCTGAGTAGAATTGTCACCAGTATGCGGAGTGTAGTCTTAAAACATGGTGGATGATAAATAATGGCAACGGCTGGGATGGAATTAAAAAAAAAAAAGAAAAAGAAATAAAAAAAAAAATAGAGGAAGAGAGTGGGTGAGTGTGTGTGTGTGTGTGTGTGAGAGAGAGAGAGAAAGAGAGAGAGAGAGGGAGAGAGAGAGTGAGTGACAGAGAGACCAGATGAAACATAAGGGTAAAGAAAAAATACTGAATAGTTCACTGTAAGGATGGCAAGATCGTTTGCAAGAGGAACAAGAGAGAGAGAGAGAGGGAGAGAGAGAGAGAGAGAGAGAGAGAGAGAGAGAGAGAGAGAGGGGTGGGGAGAGAGTGACAGAGAGACCAGAGAAACATAAGGGTAAAGAAAAAATACTGAATAGTTCACTGTAGGGATGGCAAGATCGTTTGCAAGAGGAACAAGAGAGAGAGAGAGAGAGAGAGAGAGAGAGAGAGAGAGAGAGAGAGAGAGAGAGAGAGAGAGAGAGAGGGAGAGAGAGAGAGAAGGAAAGAGATAAAGAGAGAGGGAGAGAGAGGGGGGAAAAGGGAGAGAAAGAAAGAAAGAGAGAGAGAGAAGGAGAGAGAGAAAGAAAGAGAGAGAGAGGGAGAGAGAGAGAGAAGAAGAAGAAAAAAAAAGAAAGAGAGAGATAAAGAGAGAGAGAATGAAAAAAAGAAGGAGTCAGAGAAGAAAAAGAGAGAAAGAAAGGTAAAGAGATAGAAGGAAAAATGTACATTTGTACAATTTTACAGATAGGTTATACATATCAAATATATAGTCGAATTAGACAAATACATAGAAAAAAAAAGATTAAAAAGATCTGCATTAACGGTGTGCTGATGTATAACAACCACAAAAACAGTAAAAACAATGAATCTAAGGAAAAAATAATAATAAAAATTTAAACCATCAGAAATCAAGAAATCGTGCCCCTGTAAGATGTGACTTACAGAAACAAACCAGAGCCAACAAATCAAATTAACAAGAAATCAACTTAATGAATTACAGAAAACTTGACAAGTCCTTGCACTTTTCTTCTAACCAGTTTTCCTACTAGACGCAATCAAGGCCGCCTTTGCAAAAAAACCACTGATGCAAAAACATTTTGCTTAAAATATATATTAAAATGTACAATTTAATTCCTTTTCAACATTGAAAATCAGTTTGTATTTCAGACCGAAAGCAAACCAAGCTAAGTTGAAACAATGCAAAATAAAGCAAAACATAAAACGAAAAAAAAAAAAATCAGCTCTCAGATATTTTTTTCTTTCCATCTCCCCTTTCCTGTACCCCGTAATACCTGAAATTAAGTGGTTCAGAATGAATCTTAAATCTAACCAAACGCCCATAGCAAAATCTTCAACTTCAGACAACGAACAGTGTAATTTGACTTCTAGCCATCATAATTATCCGTATTATTATTCGAATTACCACCTTTTTTCATTTACAATAAAGAAAAATTTTTTCCGACGTGTCCACAATTTATGATACTCACATTCAATGGAAAGCTAGGAGCAGCTCCTTCTGTATTGCTTGGTAGGTCGATTGATTTGTCAAACAAAATCTACCCATTCCTGACGAATACTGCCACATCTGAAAAACACTTATAGAGAATTCTGCAGCCTGATGCAAATTGAAACCATGAAGTTGGCTGAAAGACTTACCCATGTCACCATGACATGTAAGTTAATTCTGATTTGGCCTGAGAAAAACTGCCAGTAGGTTCAAATACCATCATCACAACGTACCAAGATCAACTGCACTGAAATAAGTAACGGAAACTTTAAACGAGTATTCCGTTTCAAAGCAACCCTTAACTAGATCTTGAGATATGTTTAAAAAAAAATTGAGAAGTTTCTTAAAATTTTGGGGAAAATTCCCAATTTTTTTAATATACATTATCACAAGATAGAGAATCAGATTTGTCCTAGATGCAAATAAAAATCCTCACTGTTATTCTAAATTGTTACAAATACACTGTTCTGGGGAAACAAAACATTTACTGTGGGATGCAAAATGCGTACTGATTTAAAGAGAAATAAAAATTTTTGAAACTTATTAGCTTCAATTAGTAACAATGTAAACAGAAGTTAGCGCTCTAACTGCTAACAATTTAGATCTAGACCTAAAGCCTATCCCCTGAGTTGTTGCTAACTTTTCTGCGAGAAATTTAATACAAAAATTATAACAGCGCAAAGAGTCAACTCTTCAAGGAAGTGGTCTCTCGGAACACTAGACGTGGAGCTGGTCTTGTCTCGTTCTGAATGTCTGCAAACTCAGAATAAAGTCTGACGTGAAATATCTCGTGACAACCGCTGTATTTATACCCATCTGTTTCAAGTTGAGTCCATTTTTTCTTCTTCTCCCCTTCTGCCTTTTCAATTAGTTCTGCTTTCAAAGTAGAATTAATTGGCAACATTTATCATCAGTCACCCTTGGCAGAGCTTGTATGAAATCATAAACATACTTCTATTTGGAGTTTCCTATCCAGGTGCATCTGATAACTACAAAAATTGTGTGTCGTATATGTACGAGCGTATGTGTGGGTATCATTTGGAAGTATAAAATATGCGTGTGTAGAGGAAAAATCAGCATTCTTTTCTGTTAAGCTTATGAGGAGAGGCCCCTATGGACGGGCAGCCACGCAGAAAGACTAGCCACAGAGAGGCTGGGGCGGGTTGGTGAGGATTGCAGGGTCTGTGACAATGTGAGGCCCAACCCAAGTCCTACAGTCATGTCAACTGTTAGAAACATCTGTTGGACTCCCGAATTTGAACATGGTGCTTTGTGACTCATCTATGGTCTTATCATATTCCTCCCCTCCATACCCCCCCACACCCGACACACACACACACACATACGCGCACACTTCCTCTGCCTTTCTCTGCGCCTCATTTGCCCTCTTTTCCTACCTCATTTCTCTCCTCAATTCTCTCATTCTCTGATGTATCGCTTTCATCTGCCCCTTCTCCCTCTCTATCTATAGCTCCGGTTCTCTTTGTGTTTTATCTCTCACATTCTCTCTCTCCTTCTTTCTCTCTCTCTTTTTTTCTCTCTCTCTCTAATTTACTCTTCGTTTGAAAGTCTTTCAAATCAACTCTCTCTCTCTCGCTCTCTCTCTCTCTCTCTTTCTCTCTGTTCTTTTCTTACTCTCTGTCTTTCTATCTGTCTGTCTCTTTGTCTGTCTCTCTTAATAGAATTTCTTGTCATCGCATATTTGAATTTATCTCTAGTCTTTCTCTTTTCTTTCCTTTGCCTTCACTCGTTCCTTAATTCTTCAACCTTACCCTTCCCTTCTCAAAGCCCATCCTCTTCTTCTCACCCCCTCGCTCCCTCACCCTCTCACTCTCTCACCCTTTCACCCCTCACCCTCTCACCCCCTCACCCTCTCACCCTCCC
>JAWDGP010006468.1:510000-512500 GCA_033675545.1 Elysia crispata
ACAAAGATTCTTTGGGTAGGAACGAATAAAAAAAAAAGTACACCAATCTTCTCTTTAAAGTAGTGTAATGCGTAAAAGTAATGATCAGTTGCCTTATAACATAATGGTGGCTTACATCCCAACAACCAATCACGTGCCTCAGTCGCCAGATCTAAAAATCTATTCTCGTACTAATCGCATCAACATAAAAAATGGGATATATCAAAGTTATGCTAAAAGACATTACACATCTATGTATATATATATATATATATATATATATATATATATATATATATATATAAGCGGACTTGTGAGGCTTTGAACGCAAACTTCTCTGTTAATACCCAATCCACACATTTGAAACTTTGCAGGTGTCTACAGCATTCATGTGTCTAGGTTCTAATTCATAAAAAAATCAACGCAATCTACTTTCCTCGATTTCCCCGAAAAGACTTTGTTTCGTAAACGTAAGCTAACTTACGATCACCAAATTCAGAGCTTTCTTATAAGCTTTCAAAAGGATCTAAAAAAAAAAAAAACAGGTTAAGAAAGAAGAGAATGTTAAGTCGATTTCCTTTATTCCATAAGGCATTAAGTTCTATATCTAAGTTCTGTGTTTAGAATTAGAATTATCAAGATATCCAGATTCTAGCTAATGATGGATTGGTGGAGGCATATAATTTTATCTGGATTATCTAATTCTATATAATGGACCAAGGCGAAAAATGAGGTCTATTGAAACGAGCACTAATTGTTTAAACCACTCAGGAACGTCAAATTTGGCAGGAAGTTGTAAATTGTCCTAAAGATTGGAGTGGTGATAGTATTTTCACTAAAATAGTATTTGTCAAAAATTAAAGGCAAAAATGTGATTATTTAAAAGGAAAAGATGAATATGCGAACTACTTCCTGTAAGCACAACTGGGCAGAGATGGCAGGAATGAAACTGAAAGTACGCACACAATATAGGCGGCGGCAGATCTAAAATCGTCTGGAATGGATCTAGATTTAGATAATATAGTGAAAAATCTAAAACGTTGTTTCGACGTAGATTGTAGATCTAGGGCCTAGATATTTACAGCAGCTAGACTCAAATCAAAAGTTTAAATTCTAAAACAAGAAAAATCTAGATTTTACTTTTAGGCTTACGATTTTTAGAAGTTTTATGTAGGTTTGATTTACTGCCCGACTAAGAATTCCCGCAAGGCAGTGCACATTTGTGCCCATTTATTCACTTAATGCAAATATTCAAAGTTTTATAATAAGCATTTAAAGGATCTAAAAACATATTGAGAAAGTTTAACATATAGACTTAGTCGATCTCCTTTATTCCAAAAAAATTAAAGTCTTTTGTGTTTAGAATAAGAAGAATCGAGTTATCGAGAGAAAGATGGGTAGGTGGAGGCATATGCATCTGGATTGTTTAAGTAAATTGATACATATTAAGACCTTTTATAAGTCTATAAAATACACAGACGCACCCCAGCCGTGGCAAATTGATGCTTTAATAGTCCCGTTTGTAGAACAGGGTTTAAAGCTTGTGTAACTAAAAGGAGAGATATCAAGACCATTTTATAAGCTTCTTTAAAAACAAACATGCACGTCAGCCTCGACAAATTGGCACCATGGTCCCGTTTGCAGAACGGGGTTTTCAGCTTGTAAACAACATGGCCGTGTGTCTCCCCATCTCAAATAGACACTCAAAACTAGTTAAACTAAATCAAAATCTAGCTAAATTATCTTTTATTATTCACTATGATTACGCTTTTTCCCTTCTCCCTTATTTTGATTCAGTTTACAAAGTCAACCGAAAGTGCAAAACAAAATCAAAATTGCTTACAATTAAAAGCGTGTTATATCTCAGAGAAAAACATTTCAAAAGAACATCGGAATTAGTAACGATTGTTCCCTTTATCAACTACTACTACTACTACTACTACTACTACTACTACTACTACTACTACTACTACTACTACTACTACTACTACTACTACTACTACTACTACTACTACTACTACTACTACTACTACTACTACTACTACTACTACTACTACTACTACTACTACTACTACTACCACTGCTGCTGCTGCTACTACTACTACTACTACTACTACTACTACTACTACTACTACTACTACTACTACTACTACTACTACTACTACTACTACTACTACTACTACTACTACTACTACTACTACTACTGATGCTGCTGTTCTTACTTCTTTTCTCTGTAATTTTTCTTTCATCTCTTTGTCTGATCTGGTTTTCTTCTTCTTCTTAGCCCACTAACTTTCTTTTGAACATTTGTTTTAATTTTTTTCCAAAAATTTTAGCTCTGATCTAGACCCCCCTTCTGAGAATCACCACCTCATGGAATAATTTTCTTTTTACCATAATAACCGTGGATCTGCCGAGCTTTTTTTTTATATAGTAAATTCATGAGTCATCACACGAGGATGGAGGGATAAGATTTAGTATTTTACAATATGTGTTAATAATTTCTTAATAATAGAGCTGG
>JAWDGP010006468.1:520000-577500 GCA_033675545.1 Elysia crispata
TGTTTTGATAAATATTTAAAAAAAAATATTATCTTGTTAGATTAATACACCAATTATGAATATTTTTTTCTGTAATCAATTAGTTTCTATTTTAATATTATTTTTTTTTCTGTTGTCTTTTTTTACAACAGCATGTAATATCAGTTACAAAATGTCCTGGTCTTAACTAATAAAATCGCATGAAACACATAAACATAAAATAAAGCCTGACTTTGTTTAAATGTATAATTATTATTTTTTTCCCTCCTCTTAATCCTGCACGGCATCTCCAATTCTCAGATTGTCCTCACAAAAAGAAAAAACAAACCTATTCACCGATAGTAATAGAGGATGCCGCACAGTCGCTGGGGCCCGGGGATTTCCTCCGCAGCTCGGGACAAATTTGTCACGAGTGAGGCCGCTGGCATCGGTGGCTGTAGTTGAACCCTAACCGCTAATCCTGCCTTCCGACAACCCTACCATTAGGGCCACGTGACCTGCAGCTCAAGCGGTGGAAGAGAGGAGGGGTAGATGGGTGTATGTGTGTGTGTGTGGGAGAGGTGGGGTTGGATGGTAGAAGGGCATCATAGAGAGGAAAGTGACTTGTGGAAGTTTTGGCAGGACTTAGAGGGTGTATCATGTACTGGTAATGGTGAAGTGGTCTTATTTCAAGTTTTCCGATTATATCTGGTTAGATCGGTTGGGGGGAAGGGAGGGAGGGGGGGGCGGTGGGGTTGGATGGTAGAAGGGCATCATAGAGAGAAAAGTGACTTGTGGCAGTTTTGGCAGGACTTAGAGGGTGTATCATGTACTGGTAATGGTGAAGTGGTCTTATTTCAAGTTTTCCCATTATATCTGGTTAGATCGGTTGGGGGGAAGGGAGGGAGGGGGGGGGGAGGTGGGGTTGGATGGTAGAAGGGCATCATAGAGAGAAAAGTGACTTGTGGAAGTTTTGGCAGGACTTAGAGGGTGTATCATGTACTGGTAATGGTGAAGTGGTCTTATTTCAAGTTTTCCCATTATATCTGGTTAGATCGGTTGGGGGGAAGGGAGGGAGGGGGGGGGGGAGGTGGGGTTGGATGGTAGAAGGGCATCATAGAGAGAAAAGTGACTTGTGGAAGTTTTGGCAGGACTTAGAGGGTGTATCATGTACTGGTAATGGTGAAGTGGTCTTATTTCAAGTTTTCCCATTATATCTGGTTAGATCGGTTGGGGGGAAGGGAGGGAGGGGGGGGCGGGGGGGTTGGAGGGTAGAAGGGCATCATAGAGAGGAAAGTGACTTGTGGAAGTTTTGGCAGGACTTAGAGGGTGTATCATGTACTGGTAATGGTGAAGTGGTCTTGTCTTATTTCAAGTTTTCCGATTACATCTGGTTAGATCGGTTGGGGGGAAGGGAGGGGGGGGGGGGAGGGCGATGTCTGGTAATATAATATTATCTGTGACATCACCATGACTGTTAAAAGTTCTGATAATTGCATATAATTTTTCAGCATTTTTTTTTTTTTTGGTCGAGTGTGGAGGAGTAGTAAATGAAGGAAAGTTGGAGAGGGGATGTGTCCACGCAACGAGGACAGCTAGAGGGAGCAGTAAATGAAGGAAAGTTGGAGAGGGGATGTGTCCATGCAACGAGGACATCTAGAGGGAACAGTAAATGAAGGAAAGTTGGAGAGGGGATGTGTCCATGCAACGAGGACAGCTAGAGGGAGCAGTAAATGAAGGAAAGTTGGAGAGGGGATGTGTCCATGCAACGAGGACAGCTAGAGGGAGCAGTAAATGAAGGAAAGTTGGAGAGGGGATGTGTCCATGCAACGAGGACAGCTAGAGGGAGCAGTAAATGAAGGAAAGTTGGAGAGGGGATGTGTCCATGCAACGAGGACAGCTAGAGGGAGCAGTAAATGAAGGAAAGTTGAAGAGGGGATGTTGTCCATGCAACGAGGACAGCTAGAGGGAGCAGTAAATGAAGGAAAGTTGGAGAGGGGATGTGTCCATGCAACGAGGACAGCTAGAGGGAGCAGTAAATGAAGGAAAGTTGGAGAGGGGATGTGTCCATGCAACGAGGACAGCTAGAGGGAACAGTAAATGAAGGAAAGTTGGAGAGGGGATGTTGTCCATGCAACGAGGACAGCTAGAGGGAACAGTAAATGAAGGAAAGTTGGAGAGGGGATGTGTCCACGCAACGAGGACAGCTAGAGGGAACAGTAAATGAAGGAAAGTTGGAGAGGGGATGTTGTCCACGCAACGAGGACAGCTAGAGGGAACAGTAAATGAAGGAAAGTTGGAGAGGGGATGTGTCCACGCAACGAGGACAGCTACTGACTATGTCTTAACACCAACATTATAACATAATGAGAGAGGATAGATACACTGTGACTATTATAGTGCATTGAGATGTACACACCGCTCTCCGTGTATCTGAATTCGAAATAATTCTCACATAAAGCCAGGCACGCAGGGAGAGAAGAAGAAAAATTTAACATTTGATGCGATAACCGTCAGAGAAATAAAATGTGTGAGTAAAATAGAAAGGTAAAGATACATAATTCGAAATAATTCTCACATAAAGCCAGGCGCGCCGGGAAAGAAGAAAAAAAAATTAACATTTGATGCGATAACCGTCAGAGAAATAAAATGTGTGAGTAAAATAGAAAGGTAAAGATACATAATTCGAAATAATTCTCACATAAAGCCAGGCACGCAGGGAGAGAAGAAAAAAAAATAACACTTGATGCCATAACTGACAGAGAAATAATATGTGCGAGTAAAATAGAAAGGTAAAGATACACATAATTATATATGAAGAATTCGTTGTCATTAGCCATAGAGAGGAGTTCGCTTGTTCAGATAAATCAATAGAAACCTGAAAGCCTCGTGTCTCAGAGTTTGTTTACGACCATTTCTAACCGATCAAAAGAAAACAGCCACTACAGTTCAATTGATTTTCTCTCTCATGAATTATAATAATCATACAAGCACACTTATCAATCATACAGGCACCACTAATCAACCAATGCTCCCCAATCAAGTAATCAATATATCAATCATTTAATAAATCAGTTATGGATTTCAGCTTTGCAACCGTCGATGGTGGAATGTATGACGGTCTGTGCCGGAACAAGAATGATGATTGTCTTGGATTTGTCTGTCTGTCCCAGCTCTGGCTTCCTTGTCTCAATGATTGTCTCCTACAGATCAAAACCTCTCCATCCTTAAAGGGCAGACAATCACGTAAGAGAGGCCTCGAGAGAATTCCAGCCACCGACCAGGATTATCTTTTCTCTCTCGATTAGCTCCCTTTGAAAGAATTTACGACTTCTGGGCTTTTCGAAGGCACTAATCAAATTAATTATGGGTAAGGCCCAATGCCTAAATTGTTTGCGCAAATTAGTAGGAGCTGAGGAAGGTTATATAACCCCGTGACACCTCCAAGATTCCATAAATCCTAAATCCTATAAAGAAAAGAGATTTTCTCGATTTTATTATTTCTGTTTCATTTATTAATATCCAGAGTAGAAAAAGAGATGGAGTGGGGAGGGACAGAGGAAGAGAGAGACAAAGAGAGAGAGAGGAAGGTAACGTATATATATATATATATATATATATATATATATATATATATATATAAGGAGAGAGAGGGGAAGAGAGAAAGAATGGGAGAAAAAGAGTGAAAAAGACAGCAAGAGAGAGAGAGAGTCAGAAATATATATATATATATATATATATATATATATATATATATATATATATATATATATATATATATATAGAGAGAGAGAAAAAGAGAGAGAGAGAGAGAGAGAGAGAGAGAGAGAGAGAGAGAGAGAGAGAGAGAGAGAGAGAGAGAGAGAGAGAGAGAGAGAGAGAGAGGGAGGTGTCAAATAGCTCAGACTTACTTTGAGGATTATCAGTTTGGGATGTCTAATTATGTATGAATATGTATTTCTCACAGCGCTGTTTGCTTTAAATGATCTGAAATAATCTTGTAGTGGAAGCCCTAGATCAAAATAAACAAATCAGGGAGGAACTGAAAGATACCGGAGATGAAGAAAAAAAAAAACAAACCAAAAAAAAATAAACAAGAACAACGAGAACAACAACAACAACAACAACAACAACAACAACAACAACAACAACAACAACAACAACAACAACAACAACAACAACAACAACAACAACCAAAACCAAAACCAAAACGAACAAAAAAACAACAAAAAGACAAATAAGACAACAAAATAACGAACAAAAACAAACCGCAGTTAAACAACGTAACAAGAAACAAAACACATTTTCTAAAGAATTTTGAAGATAATCAGTCTTGAGTGATGGGAACAGTAAATAAATCGTAGGAAAGAAAAATACTCATAGCGGGGCTACCTAGTACGAAGCCTTAAGAGTTAGGTCCTGTTCTTTCCTGTATGATTTGCAACTATTTTAACCATTACCATGACGACCTGAATTCGCATTTTCAGTAACTTTCAAGTATGCTAGACACGACTGATTCTTCGCTTGGTAAGACATCACTACTTGACCGCCTTCCTTATTTTCAATTTTCCTGAGGTTTGGATATGGGAAGGCGCAACTACTTCAATATAAAATTCTCCTTAGAATATCCACAGCATTTTCGCTGGCATGCTATCCTCAGGTGTCAAAATATGAGTATATTTAACGGCATGGGTATAACAGCTCTTCAGGTGTCAAAATATGAGTATATTTAACGGTATGGGTATAACAGCTCTTCAGGTGTCAAAATATGAGTATGTTTGACTCTGCGGGTTTAACAATAACAGCTCGTTAGGTGTCAAAATATGAGTATATCTGACTGCAAGGATTTTGCAGTTCTTCAGGTGTCAAAATATGAGTTAAATTGACTTCATGCATTTAAAAGCTCTTCAGGTGTCAAAATATGTGCATATTTGACTACATGGGTTTAACAGCTCTTTAGGTGTCAAAAAATGAGTATATTTGACTGCATGGGTTTAACAGCTCTTAAGGGGTCAAAATATGAGTTAAATTGACTTCATGGATTTAAAAGCTCTTCAGGTGTCAAAATATGTGCATATTTGACTACATGGGTTTAACAGCTCTTTAGGTGTCAAAAAATGAGTATAATTGACTGCATAGGTTTAACAGCTCTTAAGGTGTCAAAATATGAGTTAAATTGACTTCATGGATTTAAAAGCTCTTCAGGTGTATATTTGACTGCATGGGTTTAACAGCTCTTTGGGTTTGAAATTCTTAATGAATACAGAGTGGTAGTATGACAGAGATCTTGCCCCGCAATTTGAGTGGATCGAGCCAGAGAGAGAGTGAGAGAGAGAAAGAGGGAGAGAGAGAGAGAGTGAGAGAGAGAGAGAGGAGAGGGGGAGTAAGAGAGAGAGAGAGAGAGAGAGAGAGAGAGAGAGAGAGAGAGAGAGAGAGAGAGAGAGAGAGAGAGAGAGAGAGGGGGGGGGGAAGGGAGGGCGAGAAAGAAAGAAAGAGATAGAGAGAAAGTGAGAGGGGTAGGGGAGAGTGGGTCTGGGGAAAGGGAGAGAAAGAAAGAAAGAGATAGATAGAGAGAAAGTGAGAGGGGTAGGGGAGAGTGGGCCTTGGGAATGGGAGAGGAAGGGACAGAGACTAATGTATAAAACATAGGGGTAATAGCGACCTGGAATTTTACAAGGAAATGAGAGGGTAGAGGAAGAAGCCGATGCTAATGTCAGATCTATGGGGTCACATTGCCTGTCCCAGCGCGACCACACTGTCAGGTTTATGGGAGATTCCCGATTTATGAGGGTATTCCGAGTTCGCTCCCTTTCCGTAGCTCCAATCAGCTGAAACAGATAAAAACATTAGGAGGGAGGAGGGGGGAGGGAAAGATTCGGGAAAACTTAGGGGACGTTAAACTTCTCGAATAATTTGAGGAGAACAAGAAGTGATAGGGAAAAGAGGGGGCGTTGGAAAATTCAGAAGTCATATTTGTTCGATCGAATCTAATCTTACGACTTTTATTTGTTTTTGGAACATTTGGGTCCTATTTAGATGGTTGGCAAGTAAAATAAAATGGAAAAGTTTGTAGAAAAAAGAGCCCCAGGCAATTTGATATCCTTGCGAAGTCAATTGTGCTTCAATGAAGAAGGCCTCTAAAGAATATCCTTCTGAGGCCAAAGATTCGTTTGAAAGATAATGAAAAGAAACATTTTTTTTACATAAGACAATTGAAACCTGTACTACAGAGAGTATCAGGGCAGTTGATGAGTCCGATGGTAAACTTCACTGTGTTGCAGACAGTAGACACTGGTGAGGAAGAAGACACATGGGATAAAGAGATCAACCCACATACACTTCATCTTCAAAATAATTATATAGAACTCGCCTTTAATCAACATACACTTCATTTTCAAAACAAATGGAACTCGCCTTCAAATCACATACACTTCAAGTTCAAAATATATGGAACTCTCCTTCAACCCACATACACTTCATCTTCAAAACATATGGAACTCTCCTTCAAAACATATACACTTCAAAGTTCAAACTATATGGAACTCTCCTTCAACCCACATACACTTCAAGTTCAAAATATATGGAATTCGCCTTCAACCAACACACACTTCATCTTCAAAACATATGGAACTCTCCTTCAACCCACATATACTTCATCTTTAAAACATATGGAACTCGCCTTCAACCAACATACACTTCATCTTCAAAACATATGGAACTCGCCTTCAACCAACACACACTTCATCTTTAAAAACATAAGGAACTCGCCTTCAACCAACACACACTTCATCTTTAAAACATATGGAACTCGCCTTCAACCAACACACACTTCATCTTTAAAACATATGGAACTCGCCTTCAACCAACACACACTTCATCTTTAAAACATATGGAACTCTCCTTCAAAACACATACACTTCAAGTTCAAAATATATGGAATTCGCCTTCAACCAACACACACTTCATCTTTAAAAACATATGGAACTCGCCTTCAACCCACATATACTTCATCTTTAAAACATATGGAACTCGCCTTCAACCCACATATACTTCATCTTTAAAACATATGGAACTCTCCTTCAAATCACCTCCTATTCATACTTCACAGCTGCCGTTTCAAGCTTCACTCCGCGGAATTTCTTCACATTCATATATGTATTATCAATCGGCAGGTGACCATGGAACTTTAACAAGAGGACCGATTTACCATCTCAAAGGGCTTGAAACAGAAGATGTATTTTTGGATCGAACCACTTCTACAGAATCCATTCTCGTGGTCATATCCACTGAGCTACTTTACGACTAATATGCTTTTAACTTTCAAGCTATGCCTTTGATATGTATAGTTATTGTCAGCTTTTCTAACAGTATTGGAAATATCTGAGTGTCTGATTCTCAAAACATAGAATTAATGAAATAAAGGCATTTTCACCTTACTATTACTCTTCTTTCTTCCATTCCCAGCTCCGTGTGTATACATGTGTGTAAGTGTCTCTTTAGCTCCATTTTTGTTTCTAATCCTCCCTTTTGTCTTCGAGTTGGCATATCCTTTTTCTCTCTGCATTTTTTTTTAAATTCTTCATCTGTCTTTTTGTGCATCTGTCCTTCACCTTCTGTCGTTCTGATGGTATATTTGGGCCTGTCTGTTTCTGTCTCCATCTCTGTCACTCTCTCTATCTATCTGTCTGTCTGTCTGTGCATGTGTGTTTCTCTCACTTCTCCTCTCTTTATCTTTCTGTCTCTGTCTGCCTCTCTCTCTCTCTCTCTCTCTCTCTCTCTCTCTCTCTCTCTCTCTGTGTCTCTCTCTTTCTCTGTATGTGTCTCTGTCTCTGGCTCTCTATCTCTCTCTGTCTCTCTGTCTCTGTCTGTCTGTCTGTCTGTCTGTCTGTCTGTCTGTCTGTCTGTCTGTCTCTCTCTCTCTCTCTCTCTCTCTCTCTCTCTCTCTCTCTCTCTCTCTCTCTCTCTCTCTCTCTCTCTCTCTCCCCCTAACCCATCCACATTAATTTTCTGACTGCCCATTTTTAACTATCAAGATTTGTCGCAAAGCAAATAAAATCAGCAGCTGTCAAACCAACATCGTCTGCTCGCCATAAACTTCCGGTGCCGTATCTCTCCCACGTCTGCTGCAGGCAGATCAAGATGGCGGCTTGGCGCCCTGATGGATGCCGACTTCTGCAGCAGCAGTTTTGGAGCGTTGCAAATCTGAATGAAAAAAAATAATAAAACAACAAAACAACTACAACCAAAATAATTGGCTTGGATTAAAAAGAAATCTTTAATTATAGGCTATATGTTATTATTTTTTTGGTTTGTTGTTTAAAATTTATAGTAAAAAAGATTAAAATTATACTTTTCCAAATGTTATTAGAAAAAAAAAACAACTTAATTCATCTACCTATTCGGGCTCTAACTGTTTAAAAACTGGTGATTGACTCGCCCTCATGCTGGTCTGACTTTAAAGCGGGACATAATTAAGGATGTGTACTACATTCTGTACCTTACCAATCTGTTTTCATATCCTTTTATACGCTTAATAGAAAACTGAATTTTCGCCTTAAGTGCATAAAAGTGCACTGCCTTGCGGGAATTCCTAGCCGCGCAATTATTTAAACCTACATGATAATGAATGTGTTTAAAAAAAATCTGTAAATAGATTTGGATTTTCCAAAATTAGTTAGCTGCTCCTGATACGATCATTATATTATTAGGTAATTTCATTGGCAGCTCGGAATTCCCACAAGGGAACGCACCTGTAGGCATTTATTGCGAGGCTCCATATCCATATCCTAATTAAGAAAAATCTTTACATAGATAAGAAAATACAAAAATTGGCTGATTTTCCAAATTTCTTATGATTTTAGCGGCCTCAACTTTTGTATGTATGCAGATCGTGCAATACAATAATGCTATCATGGTGTAAAAGTGTTAAGTATTATTTACCGGCGATAGGAGCTTTCCATGTCGTGCTTTTACATAATATTAATAGCATATCACCAATTCCTTTATGTAATGCTCTAAAATGTTCTAATATTCCTACCACAGAGGGCACCCATGGTGGTAGTACAGGGCTCCTATGAGGGTAACGGAGGAGACCCATGACGGTAACAAAGGGAAGCCATGACGGTAACAGAGGGCAGCCATGACAGTAACAGAGGGTAGCAATGACAGTAACACAGGGGACACATGACGGTAACAGAGGGGACACATGACAGTAACAGAGGGGACACATGACGGTAACAGAGGGGACACATGACGGTAACAGAGGGGACACATGACAGTAACAGAGGGGACACATGACAGTAACAGAGGGGACACATGACAGTAACAGAGGGGACACATGACAGTAACAGAGGGGACACATGACAGTAACAGAGGGGACACATGACAGTAACAGAGGGGACACATGACGGTAACAGAGGGGACACATGACAGTAACAGAGGGGACACATGACAGTAACAGAGGGGACACATGACAGTAACAGAGGGGACACATGACAGTAACAGAGGGGACACATGAAAGTAACAGAGGGGACACATGACAGTAACAGAGGGGACACATGACGGTAACAGAGGGGACACATGACAGTAACAGAGGGGACACATGACAGTAACAGAGGAGACACATGAAAGTAACAGAGGGGACACATGACGGTAACAGAGGGGACACATGACAGTAACAGAGGGGACACATGACAGTAACAGAGGGGACACATGACAGTAACAGAGGGGACACATGACAGTAACAGAGGGGACACATGACAGTAACAGAGGGGACACATGACAGTAACAGAGGGGACACATGACAGTAACAGAGGGGACACATGACAGTAACAGAGGGGACACATGACAGTAACAGAGGGGACACATGACAGTAACAGAGGGGACACATGACAGTAACAGAGGGGACACATGACAGTAACAGAGGAGACACATGACAGTAACAGAGGGGACACATGACAGTAACAGAGGGGACACATGACGGTAACAGAGGGGACACATGACGGTAACAGAGGGGACACATGACGGTAACAGAGGGGACACATGACGGTAACAGAGGGGACACATGACAGTAACAGAGGGGACACATGACAGTAACAGAGGGGACACATGACAGTAACAGAGGAGACACATGACAATAACAGAGGAGACACATGACAGTAACAGAGGGGACACATGACGGTAACAGAGGAGACACATGACAGTAACAGAGGGGACACATGACGGTAACAGAGGGGACACATGACAGTAACAGAGGGGACACATGACAGTAACAGAGGGGACACATGACAGTAACAGAGGGGACACATGACAGTAACAGAGGGGACACATGACAGTAACAGAGGGGACACATGACGGTAACAGAGGGGACACATGACAGTAACAGAGGGGACACATGACAGTAACAGAGGGGACACATGACGGTAACAGAGGGGACACATGACAGTAACAGAGGGGACACATGACGGTAACAGAGGGGACACATGACAGTAACAGAGGGGACACATGACAGTAACAGAGGGGACACATGACAGTAACAGAGGGGACACATGACGGTAACAGAGGGGACACATGACAATAACAGAGGGGACACATGACAGTAACAGAGGGGACACATGACAGTAACAGAGGGGACACATGACAGTAACAGAGGGGACACATGACAGTAACAGAGGGGACACATGACAGTAACAGAGGGGACACATGAAAGTAACAGAGGGGACACATGACAGTAACAGAGGGGACACATGACAGTAACAGAGGGGACACATGACAGTAACAGAGGGGACACATGACGGTAACAGAGGGGACACATGACAGTAACAGAGGGGACACATGACAGTAACAGAGGGGACACATGACAGTAACAGAGGGGACACATGACAGTAACAGAGGGGACACATGACAGTAACAGAGGGGACACATGACAGTAACAGAGGGGACACATGAAAGTAACAGAGGGGACACATGACAGTAACAGAGGGGACACATGACAGTAACAGAGGGGACACATGACAGTAACAGAGGGGACACATGAAAGTAACAGAGGGGACACATGAAAGTAACAGAGGGGACACATGACAGTAACAGAGGGGACACATGACAGTAACAGAGGGGACACATGACAGTAACAGAGGGGACACATGACAGTAACAGAGGGGACACATGACGGTAACAGAGGGGACACATGACAGTAACAGAGGGGACACATGACAGTAACAGAGGAGACACATGAAAGTAACAGAGGGGACGCATCACATGAAACTAACAGAGAGGACACATGACAATAACAGAGGGTAGCCATGTCAGTAAATCTCTACCAGAAGAAGCTCTTGGGTAGAGCCCATGATGATACAACAAAGTATTGTGATTGTTTAAAGACGGTGGACATGTGGATAAAATATAGTAACCATTTCACTGATTGAGTTAGATTGTTACTACTCTTTTTCGGTAGCTTGATCCGTCATAGTCAGCCAGCCATCTATCAGTCAAGAATCCTTGAGGACAATGGAAAAAAAACCCACCAAACTATTTAGTAAAGAGATGACACAAACCTTGCAATTATGTGGAAACCAAAATATAACATCAGAAACTGGAATTTAACACAAAACATGTTGGGATCTGCCGAAGTCAAAATAAAATTGGCTGAATATTTTACATTGCAACAGATTGTTTTTACGTCCTTAACGTTTCTCAAATTTTTCAAAAAAATGATAAAAAAGGATGGGTAAGATGAAAACAGACCTGAACATCAGATATCCTAACCTGAAGTCAAATCTGCTACATCCAAAATTATTACTAATCCAGCGCTCTAACGACTGTGCTGTTTTGGCTCAAAGTTTTTTTTTTCCAGAGAGTCTTATATGAAGAAGAAACTTCTTCAATAAATAAACAATGAGCTACTGATTCAACATTTGCGGAACTTGTTAAAAACCAGTTTATAGACAAATGCCTCCATATCCGAGAGCAGAACGTGGCAGAAGGAAGTCTATTATAAACACCAGCTCGCCTGATAATCTGTCACACGCCAGGGTTGGCGATGGAGGTATTTTTTTTTTTGGTGTGTCCTGCCAGTCATGTTTATCCTGATTCCTGAGATATCTGACTCCTTCTTTCTCCGACATTAATCTTCCTCCTTCTCTCTATCCCACCCACGCAACTTGTAACATTGTAACAAATGCCAGCGATTTGAAAATTTCGCGTATCGACTCGAGAGACCAGCGTTCCTCGGAACCATCCTGAAGAATTTGGGTAACGAAATAATCGACTTGGTCGTGGAGGGATAATTCGTAACTGGGTTTTTAATGGAGTAACTCTGTGGTTGTAACTTTATTCAAGATGATACGCTAACCGGTTAAGGAAAAAAATTGTGTCCGTCTCAGAGTCTGATACGAGAAAGAATGCTGGGTATATTGGGAGAGGCGGGGATTGCGCTGGTGTTAGTAGTGTAGCTTGTAAAGTGGAGGGTTTGATTTTTCAGTACGAGGAAGGGGGCGGAGCTTCTGGTTTTCTTACGTGTGAATCACGGACCGCCCTCTTGCATCTTCTCGTCTAATTAAAAAATGGGAACAAAGAAAAAAGCCAGATTAAGAAGAAGAAATAGAGAGAGAGAGAAAGAGAGAAAGAGAGAGAGAGGGAGGGAGAGAGAGAGGAGGGAGAAAGAGAGGGAGAAAGAGAGAGAGAGAGAGAGAGAGAGAGAGAGAGAGAGAGAGAGAGAGAGAGAGAGAGAGAGAGAGAGAGAGTGAGTCAGACAGACAGATCAACATCAACGTGGTATGAAAAGGCAAATTTGGCTGGAGTAGGGACAAAGATAGAAGTGTAGATGGAAATACTGTTCGCTTGAGAGTTTGGAATAAGGAAAGGTACATGGATAGATACACAGATATATAAGATGGATTGTTAGTAAATAAATTAGTAGACAAATAGAATGATAAGTATGCGGATAGTAAGATATGAGTATTTTTTCTTAATTTTGAAGTTCAGAATTTGGTTCCAAACTTCTCAAAAATGCTTGAGCACAGTCTGAAAATTCCATTATGGACGCATAGATTTTAGACTTGTCATAAAATTAATAAAATAGAATAAAGGATGAATTTAAGAGAGAGCAAAAGGTATATGAATTGAGGCAAAGAAAAATAAGGCTAATTAAAAAAGTAGACAGATACACAGATTGATAAACAGAAAAAAATTAAAGGACATTGATATATAATTATGGCCAAAAAGATACAAAAAGGAAGAAATGGTAAAAAAAAATGCATCAAACACGTACTGATCTGCCTATATGAAGGAAAAGAGAGAGATATATAGAGAGAAAGAAAGAGAGAGAGAGAGAGAGAGAGAGAGAGAGAGAGAGAGAGAGACTGAGAGTGAGAAAGACAGACAGAGAGACAGACAGAGAGACAGAGAAAAACGGAGACTGATACAGTGAGAGAGAGATAGAGAGAGAGAGAGAGAGAGAGAGAGAGAGAGAGAGAGAGAGAGAGAGAGAGAGAGAGAGAGAGAGAGAGAGAGAGAGGAAAAAGACAGACGGACAGACAGCCAGAGACAGAGAGACAGAGAGAGAGAGAGAGAGAGAGAGAGAGAGAGAGAGAGAGAGAGAGAGAGAGAGAGAGAGAGAGAGAGACGGACAGACAGCCAGAGACAGAGAGACAGAGAGAGAGAAGAGAAGAAGAGAGAAAGACAGACAGACAAGGGACAGACTGAAGAAAGACGGAAGAAAAAACGTGATGAACAGAAGCAGAATTAAAGAGACAAGAAAGACAGAGAACGAGAGAAAGATAAGGAGATGTCTCCAGCGTTCTCCAGACTCCTGCCACCACTGGCTGGTTCTTCTGGCCTGCAGCAGCAGCAGCAGTCAGTGGAGATGGTTTATAGTCCGTGTTGAATGGTCCGTGATTCACGGCCTATTGCGGGCCGGCCGTTATTGCCAGCGCTCCAGATTTATGGGCCCAGGGTGCTAGCCGGCTAATATATTATGCGATAAATGCAATCATGGTCGGACCTCCGCTACCAACAGGCCGCTACAAGTTTTACAATAGTCACAATCGAAGTGCATCCGCCGTCGCCAGAAATGCGGAGAAAGAGCAAGCTCAAAGGGTGAGGGAATTGTGCATACAGGACTAAAGAGAGACAGCTTGTCCGAGTGCTCCGTGCCTGCGACTAGAGCCGAATAAAGTCGACCAGTCTAGGGCCGTTAGCTGGGAGAGATCTAGACTAGTGGTGGAGGCTGGGTAGACAAGAGTTTCAGATGATATAATGCGTACGGTGCCATTTAGTGATTAACGGACAGAAAAAAAATATTAAAGCAGATAGGTAAATATGTCGCCATAAATCTACAAAAAGAAAAAAAAATTGTATAAAAAAAATAGATCAAACTGATACTGATAGGCCTATATTGAGGAAAGAAAGAGAGAGAGAGAGAGAGAGAGAGAGAGAGAGAGAGAGAGAGAGAGAGAGAGAGAGAGAGAGAGAGAGAGTGAGAGAGAAGTTGCAGATTGAAGAAAAACGGAATCCGTAGAGAGATCTAGATCTAAATCTTGGTGGAGGCTGGGTAGACAAGAGTTTCAGATAATGTAATGCGTACGGTGCCATTAATTAGTGATTGACGGACAGAAAAAAGATATTAAAGCAGATAGGTAAATAAATCTACAAAAAAAGAAATAGAAAGAAAATACATCAAATACATACTGATTGGCCTATATTAAGGAAAGAAAGAAAGAGAGAGAGAGAGAGAGAGAGAGAGAGAGAGAGAGAGAGAGAGAGAGAGAGAGAGAGAGAGAGAAGTTGCAGATTGAAGAAAAAACGGAATCCGTAGAGAGATCTAGATCTAAATCTTGGTGGAGGCTGGGTAGACAAGAGTTACCGGCGATATAATACGTTCGGTGCCATTTAGCGTAGCTCAATGTATGCAGTGCGAAAGAGAAGGCCATCGTGTGCACTTTCTGTTATAGGGCATTCCCAAGTTATATTGAACACGAGTCTATGTCTTAAATCAATCACGCCGATCATACTTGTGCATCATAAGTTCAATATGTCTTAGTTGTCTCAGAGTTAAGGTCATTGTTCTAGTATTGGTTGGGGAGGGTTACAATGCTACCTACTTAGTCCTTTCGTGGATGTACACCACATACTTCAAACTGGTGCGTTTATCAAAGATAGCAGTAAGATTTGTCAGATCAGAGAGTATTTATGAGGGATATCAAACAGTTAGGAGGACGGCTGAGGGCTTTAGTTGAGATGTATGGTCATCTTCTGTATTGATCCTATTTTTCTTCACGTCTAATCCAGTGTTTCGATGTCAATGGAGCGCCGCATGTGTTGAAGATCACGCGCGTGTTGGTCTGTCAGGCACCGAGTGGCGCCGTTTGTGACGGACGGCTGCAAGATGTGCGCCCAGCTTGAGGGTTGGACGGCAAGGATCTGAGCTGCCTCAGGCTGGGGAGAGAAAGGAGGAGGCGCGGAGGGAACCGAAGGAGGATGGAGGAATGTTGGAGATGGTGCTCGTTTGAGGAATAAGTTAAGGTCTCTCACGAAAAGCCAGTGGAGAAAGGATATCGGGTTTATTGGGTAGAGGAGTCTCTAAAGGGAAGAAGAGTTCGGGAAAGAGGGTTCTGTGAAAAATGATGGAAGGGATGTAGATCAACAAAGTCTGCCTAGTTGTCTTATGCAGTCCATGTTAAACAACTTTTTAAACGAAATGAGCTCTCGTCAGATAAGATAAAAGAGGGTTGCTGATCTAGAAAGACTAAGGCAAGGTAGAAAAAATTAATAGAGAAGGGAGAGGGCGTGCTTAAAATGGATCAAAGAAACTGTAAAGGAAGAAGATAAAAGTTGATAATGAAGGAAGGAAAAAAAGGACAAAATGAAAAAAAAATAAAACAAAAAAAAGATGTGTGTATCGGTGCATGGATGACTCATAAAAAAGGGAAATTGGTATCGAGGAAGAAGAAGATAAAATATTATGATAAGGAGGGAGAAAGAAACGAAGAGAAAGCAAAGAGAAAGAAGACGTATGTGAACATGAGGAGGTGGGAGAGCTAAAGCACTTGAGCTGCCTGCCGATTGGTCACGTGGTGCTCTTGGTTCAAGATGCTGTGGGACCTCAGATTTTTACCCTCGAATGGCTCTCAGAGTGATGTACAACCTCAATACCAGCACTCTCAGGACACGGTCAACGGGGGACGGAGGTACCCACAACTGCAGGACCATAAGTCATTTCGATGGCATCTGAAAGCATTTTCGTTATTTCAAATCAAACTAGCGTTAGTTTTTTTCCCCTCTATGACGCACTAAGCAAGAAAGTGTGAAATTGGCGTTTATATTTATAACAAACGATCACACGTTCTAGTTTGAGGGTTTCAAAGAGGGTTCCGGCTAAACAAGGCGGTAAGACATATCTGCTTGTAAGTCTACGATTTTCCACCGGGTTAAGGTCCGGTTGAGTCAGATCACTTGAATAGGCGACCTAGATTCCTTCGAGTATTATGAATAGATTTCGACTGTTTTTTGATTTAGGCGGTTCGTTACACAGTTATCTCAGACATTTAAAAACACGCCATACGCCAAGCATTTCCTCCGCCTTGGTGAGGGAAGGGATAACCAATAATATTGAGGGTCAAAACTCATTCAGCTACCACACAGTGAATCAAACTAAGATGGCGGGGATAACCAATAATATTGAGGGTCAAAACTCATTCAGCAACCACACAGTGAATCAAACTAAGATGGCGGGGATAACCAATAATATTGAGGGTCAAAACTCATTCAGCAACCACACAGTGAATCAAACTAAGATGGCGGGGATAACCAATAATATTGAGGGTCAAAACTCATTCAGCAACCACACAGTGAATCAAACTAAGATGGCGGGGATAACCAATAATATTGAGGGTCAAAACTCATTCAGCTACCACACAGTGAATCAAACTAAGGTGGTGGGGATAACCAATAATATTGAGGGTCAAAACTCATTCAGCAACCACACAGTGAATCAAACTAAGGTGGCGGGGATAACCAATAATATTGAGGGTCAAAACTCATTCAGCAACCACACAGTGAATCAAACTAAGATGGCGGGGATAACCAATAATATTGAGGGTCAAAACTCATTCAGCAACCACACAGTGAATCAAACTAAGGTGGCGGGGATAACCAATAATATTGAGGGTCAAAACTCATTCAGCTACCACACAGTGAATCAAACTAAGATGGCGGGGATAACCAATAATATTGAGGGTCAAAACTCATTCAGCAACCACACAGTGAATCAAACTAAGATGGCGGGGATAACCAATAATATTGAGGGTCAAAACTCATTCAGCAACCACACAGTGAATCAAACTAAGATGGCGGGGATAACCAATAATATTGAGGGTCAAAACTCATTCAGCTACCACACAGTGAATCAAACTAAGATGGCGGGGATAACCAATAATATTGAGGGTCAAAACTCATTCAGCAACCACACAGTGAATCAAACTAAGGTGGCGTACTTTTTTCTGCGCTACCACCAGTGAATCTGTTCTCCACTCCATCTTGTTTTGTTTCGTTTATTTACAAAATGTGTTATAACTATCGCCTGCTCTTCGTCTAGTACAAAAGAGGATGCTGCGTAATGATGAATAATTAACACGGAGAAAGTTGAACTAGCTCTAAATGTTCACGTAATTAATGGTGAACAGAAAAATGTCTGTTGGTTTTATTAGGTGGCTTCAACAGTTCTCAAAAAAGAACACTGACAACTTTGGCAGACGCTGCGCGCTCGCGCGTAAAAAACGGGAAAACCCACACCCACCACAGCTTCTGCTGCTGGCAATGCATCAAAAGAAATAATCAATCATCAACAAAAATATTCGTCAAGTTTACAAAGCAATTCTTCTACGGGGGTCGAAAACTTTTCAATGTCATAAAGTGGTCTGGATTTACATTACAATGAATAAAAGGCTTTTCATGGACTTTAAACATTTCTTTGAGCTTCATAACGTCATGTATGTGTATAGCGTTATTATATTCTTTCCCTTTCTTGTAGCGGGGGATCATAAACCGAACGAGAACGATCATCCCTTTGGTAGAATGTTCCGCGCATGGGAACCACTGATATTATGGTCCTCGGTCGATAGATTTACTGTCCTCATTGGTCACCCTCGGATGCTCAACGCAAGCACGCCTCATTAGGGCCCCTAGTTTTACACAATGCGCAGCGGTTCTCAAAGTTTGAACGTCACTTTCATCTAATAAAAGGGGAAAAAATGAAAACAAAAATATAATCTTTTTTGCCTTGTAGAAAAAACATCCAGCTTGAGATCCGAAACGATTTTACTGGAAGTCAATTCGAGCCTACTCGTCAATGTTGGGCGCATTTAGAACATTTTGATATCTTTTCTCATTGCGGGCGGGGAAGTTCCAAGATTGGCCTCTAGTAGAACGGCCATATCGAACAAATCGTATCTCCGACTTATTTTTAAACCAAGAGTCTACGACTGTGCAAATCGCCAGGGACTTGCAAACACAACATAGAAAGGAAAGTAGCGATGCTCAATTGGCTTGAATCACCTTCCTCCGACCTTGGACAGACTCATTGCAACCCACGTCACAATTCCCCCCCCAACGACCCTCGGTTTGTGATTTTCATATTCTTCTGTTTATCCACACCCATCTACCTTTAGTTGACGCCACATCGTTCCCTGAGAATCAATGAAAGCTATGTGACAATAAAGAAACCCGGTTTGTGAGTGTGGTTTCTTTCTATTTATCCACACCTATCTTCTTATAGTGGACGCCACATCGTTCATTGAGAATCATTGAAAGCTATGTGACAAACTCGGTTTGTGAGTTTGGTTTCTTTCTGTTTATCCATACCCATCTTCTAATAGTGGACGCCACATCGTTCAATGAGCATCATTGAAAGCTCTGTGACAATAAAGAAACCCGGTTTGTGGGTGTGGTTTCTTTCTATTTATCCACACCTATCTTCTTATAGTGGACGCCACATCGTTCAATGAGCATCATTGAAAGCTCTGTGACAATAAAGAAACCCGGTTTGTGGGTGTGGTTTCTTTCTATTTATCCACACCTATCTTCTTATAGTGGACGCCACATCGTTCAATGAGAATCAATGAAAGCTCTGTGACAATAAAGAAACCCGGTTTGTGGGTGTGGTTTCTTTCTATTTATCCACACCTATCTTCTTATAGTGGACGCCACATCGTTCAATGAGCATCATTGAAAGCTCTGTGACAATAAAGAAACCCGGTTTGTGGGTGTGGTTTCTTTCTATTTATCCACACCTATCTTCTTATAGTGGACGCCACATCGTTCAATGAGAATCATTGAAAGCTCTGTGAAAATAATAGGGGACCATGAAAAATGATAGGACATAGTGTATTTTCTGTGAAAAGGAGACATTCTACCATGCCGCAAGAACAAAAAAATGTCTTTTATTGATATTTTTTCCACAAATATCATATACACCATTAATACCTTTAGAGAAACAATCAAACTATAAAAGAATTAAAAAAAAACAATTATATAACTTCAACATTGCCCGATGAGAATTTCAAAACTTTAATCTCTCATAGATCCAGTAGTATCAACAAAGTAGTTTACTATTCTAGACTGCTTATTTATTTGATACAATATTCTACTTCACTCAAGAGCAGGGTGGAGGTGGGCCTCATTATATCTAATCACAGTGGTGGAAAATGAGGGATGTGCGATAACACTCCACTGACATGGTGTGATAAGATGAAGCCTGAAATATATCCACTGACGTGTTGTGAGAAGGTCAAACCTTCAATATATTCACAGACCTGGTGTGATAAGATGAAACCTCCAATATATTCACTGACATGGTATGAGAAGATTAGGCATATTATTTATATCAGATGATAAAGAGTGAAAAGATGAAGCCTCCAATATATCCACTGACATGGTATGAGAAGATTCGGCATATTATTTATATCAGATGATAAATAGTGAAAAGATGAAGCCATCATTATATTCACTGACATGGTATGAGAAGATTAGACATATTATTTATATCAGATGATAGAGAGTGAAAAGATGAAGCCTCCAATATATTCACTGACATGGTATGAGAAGATTCGGCATATTATTTATATCAGATGATAGAGAGTGAAAAGATGAAGCCTCCAATATATTCACTGACATGGTATGAGAAGATTCGGCATATTATTTATATCAGATGATAGAGAGTGAAAAGATGAAGCCTCCAATATATCCACTGACATGGTATGAGAAGATTCGGCATATTATTTATATCAGATGATAAAGAGTAAAAAGATGAAGCCATCATTATATTCACTGACATGGTATGAGAAGATTAGACATATTATTTATATCAGATGATAAAGAGTGAAAAGATGAAGCCTCTAATATATTCACTGACATGGTATGAGACGATTCGGCATATTATTTATATCAGATGATAGAGAGTGAAAAGATGAAGCCTCCAATATATTCACTGACATGGTATGAGAAGATTCGGCATATTATTTATATCAGATGATAGAGAGTGAAAAGATGAAGCCTCCAATATATCCACTGACATGGTATGAGAAGATTAGACATATTATTTATATCAGATGATAGAGAGTGAAAAGATGAAGCCTCCAATATATCCACTGACATGGTATGAGAAGATTAGACATATTATTTATATCAGATGATAGAGAGTGAAAAGATGAAGCCTCCAATATATCCACTGACATGGTATGAGAAGATTCGGCATATTATTTATATCAGATGATAGAGAGTGAAAAGATGAAGCCTCCAATATATTCACTGACATGGTATGAGAAGATTCGGCATATTATTTATATCAGATGATAGAGAGTGAAAAGATGAAGCCTCCAATATATTCACTGACATGGTTTGATACGATGAAGCCACAAATTCCCACCAGCATGGTGTGAGAAGATGGGAACACCAATACACAACGACATTTCAGTTCAAAGCCATTCGTTCCGCTAATCGATCACTTAAGATTCATTTATCTTTTCACTATTGACAAGTTGGAACCAAAATAATTATAATGCTTTTCTATTTGAAAAACTGCCCTTCTCATAACTGCTTTCTCTTTAAAAGAAACAATAAAAGCAAAAACAAAACAAAACCAAAAAAAACATCAACAACAAACAATTCACGTATGTGTGGTCTTCAGAAGATACAACCATTGCTTCGACCAATTTTGTTTTTCTCAACAATGCACTGAAGCAAAACTGCTTAGAAATGCAGAAGATAGAAAAGGCCCCAAGGATCACTCACCAAACTAGATAAATCAGCTGTGGTACTGCGGCACACAGAGACCCCTGGTCTGTTGTTGTTGTTGGGCGGGTGAGGTATCCACTGGGTTTGATGTATGAGCTCTGGCCTGGTACACTGTCATGCAAATTGCCGATGCAGGCAAGCTAAACACCCCCGAAAACCTGCCTTCCCCCCGTGTATTTGTCCTGCAATTTAGCTCTTTTAGCTCTTTCGGATTCTGCTTGCATTTTTCCTGTTACAATGTTTCCCTTTTTGTTTTGTTTTTGTTCTGGAGGGTTCTCTGATCTACCAAAAAGACTTTGGTTTTTTTTTTTTTTGGTCTGTTTGTCTCCCTTTCCTCCCACCATTCTTTGTTCTGAGTAACGTTGTCTTCAATTCAAGGCGTTTACCTCCCCTGCTTGTTTCTTCCTTAGCTCATTTTTTAACCTTAATTTCTTCATTTCTTCTTCTCCTTCTGTCTCGGTTATTCTTTTTTTCCTTTTTTTCCTTGCTCACCTTGTCTCTCTCTCTCTCTCTCTCTCTCTCTCTCTCTCTCTCTCTCTCTCTCTCTCTCTCTCTCTCTCTCTCTGTGTCTGTCTCTGTTTCTGTCTGTCTGCCTGTCTGTCTGTCTGTCTGTCTCTGTCTCTCTCTCTGTCTCTGTCTCTGTCTCTCTGTCTCTGTCTCTCTCTCTCTCTCTCTCTCTCTCTCTCTCTGTGTCTCTGTTTCTGTCTGTCTGTCTGTCTGTCTGTCTGTCTGTCTCTCTCTCTCTCTCTCTATCTATCTATATATATATATATATATATATATATATATATATATATATAAATATACATATATAACCACATCTTCAACCACATCTCCTCCTCTCATTTTCTTCTTTCATCTGTCATTCAATCCATCTTTCTTCCAAGTCATTTATTCTTACTTCTCTCTCTCTCTCTCTCTCTCTCTCTCTCTCTCTCTCTCATATATATATATATATATATCATCCTCTCTTTTCTTATCTCTTAACATCTCAATTATTTCTCTTCCTCTTCTAACTCTCATTCATCCTCTCTACTCTTTTTTTTGTACTGGTTCTTTTTGGTTTAATTCTTTCTCCATCTCGCTGGCTCCCACACTTACCAGCTTCAGTGGTCCTTAATCTCCCCCACCCTCTCTCTATCTCTCCAGCGTCAGCCATTTGTCCAGATGGCGCCTGCTTCTGTATAATTTACCAAATTTACAAGCAGTTCCGCCTAATAAGGCCTGTGGGTGATTTGTCAAGCTGATATGTTCCGGGACAGGATTGAACTAATTGGGCTACTGTGGACCTACACAATTTTATTTTACTTTTTTTTTGAGGCCTCGCTTACCGACCATAAAGTCTAGGATGTTCAACCCAGTCCATGATTACAGAAGAGCTTAACTGGTTAAGAAAAAGCTGGGCAGGATAAGGTGGGGGGGGGGGGGGGGGGGGGGGGGGGGGGGAGAGTGGGGGAGGAATCAAACTTTGATGAAAAAATACAACCCGGATATACTGAATTTTGCTGGATCAGGTGTAAAAAGTACGCTATCAAGGAATTTCATTATATCAGATTTAAGTAATATATTTTCTCCATGAGAGTCGACATGGTATTCATCTGGGCTCTCCTCCTATGGCTCTCGACACAAGCTTAAGTATCTGTAAGGATCTCTGCCTGCTTATCATCATCATCACCATCATCATCATCATTATCATCATCGTCATCACCATCATCATCATCATCGTCATCATCATCATCATATCAACGTCTGCGCCTCCTCACTCCACTTTCACCTCATCCTGCTCAAGTTCGTTTTTGCCCAAAAATACCACTCTCCGCTTTCTTCTCTCCTTTTTGCAGCCAATCATTCCCGATTCTCTTCACTTCGCCCTCAACGTCACACCAAACCCCTGACTCCTTCCGAACAGTCTTTGGGGCCCAATAACTTTGACTCGCATTAACGTACTGTGAGTTTTACTCCATAATCGGGTCATCGCATCTCTCTCTCTCTCTCTCTCTCTCTCTCTCTCTCTCTCTCTCTCTCTCTCTCACTTTCTTGGTGCCCTGCTCACCAACAACGATTCTCAATTCTTGGTGCCCTGGTCACCAACAACGGTTCTCAATTCTTAGTGCCCTGCTCACCATCAGCAGCATTAAACCAATCAGACCCCGGTGGACTCAGGCAAATTATGATTGGTTGGATCTGGGCCTGCACTGGAACCAACCTCAGTTGGTGACTGTGTGGAGGTTAATGTTTGGGAGAGTGTAGGGGGGAGGGGTGGGGGGAGAAGGGGAGTTCGAGTGTAGGTCTAAGGATGGCCAGCTAGGGTCAGGGAGAAAAAGCTAGACCTAGATGAGAGATAATCTACAACCGATGTGGCTCTTAAATCGTGGGACGATAAAATAAACTTCGTTTCAAAGCACTTCAATGTGATTGCATATGAATATTAAAAAGTTTTACATTGATAAGAAATATGCATGAGGACTCAGGAATATGTGAATAAAGTGATTTATTGCGGCAAATTATGAAAAAAAATATTAGGAAATGTGGCTGCAATCGAACCCGTAATCTATAGATCACAAGTCAAATGCACTAATTGCTGTGCCACGCTGGTTATAATTTAATTTTATCAATCCAGGTTTTGTGCTAATGGTTGAGTCTGTGTCCCCCGACTTAATATATCAGTCTGGTTTAAAAGGGTTGGTTTTTTTTTAAATAATTGATTTGTAGGGAAAGGAAATTTTCTCCTCTCACTTAGTCAAGAATTGTTCTGAAAACTTAGGGGACGTAAGATAAATTAGATAGTGACAACCATGGTTGTCTTCTCATGGCATGATCAATAGATACAAATTTCCCAAATATATCGTTGTTTTTTTTTGTTTTTTTGTTTTGTTTTTTCGAAAACAATTTTGTAAAAAAAAATATTATTCGCTTTGAACTCAATACTATACTCTCCAAGACTTGACTCTCTCTTTAGGACAGCACAAAGATGATCTATGGTAACGCACAGTACTGTGTTTAAGATTGCGTAAGCAACCTATAATAAACATCCAAGGTGATTCTGTCTACAAGGCATCGTAGAGCCAAAATGGGCTTCACTTTCGAAATATCTCACAATCAAGCTTTCCTCCAAGCTCAATTTTGCGCAAAGATAGACAGCCAACACTGGAAAATGATAACACTTTTTATGTCAAAATGGCCTATGATTTATTTGTTGGAAATGAGATGTAACGAGGAATAAAGCTAAACAAAAGTTTGATTTTTTTTTCTGATTTAGGAGTCAATCTATATCTTCTCTTTTCTAATTTTAAGCATAAGTTCCTTCCACCAGTGGTTGATACAGCAGTGCTCTTTAATAAAATATTAAGATGAGCTGCTGTCATTATTTTGGACTGTGATTGTCATGAAACTTTAGTGCTTTGAGCTGTCTCGTCACTATTTGCATGGTGAAGTGTTTATGATAAATGTGTAAGTGAGACTAAAATCAGATTAGAAATATTCCCTGTTCTTTCCGTCAATCAGTGCTCCACAACAAAATACACCCACAATCAAACTCTAAAATTCGGAAGACAATCTTTAGGTCTTGTTTTCTTTTTCTTTTTTTTTTTTAACCGCTTTTTTATCGTTATTAGATAAATTTGATGTTAGTATTATTTTTTTTTCATCATCACCCAAACTGGAAAGACTCAAATTAACTAAGAAGCTAATTTAATCAGGAGGAAAAAACGTGTGTAGTATGGGAGGGGGCTGGGGTGGGGGTGGCGGTAGCAGCAGAAATATTTGTTGATCAAAAGTTTCCAATGGAATTCTAGATTCAAAATGCAGAGAGCGATGGAACGCCTAAAAACGCTGTGGAGCAATCAAAATAATTTTTTTTTTTACAAAAATTAGCTCAATCCCAAACAGACAACGTCATAAACAAATTCCGACCGGATTAATTTGTAAATAATTGAGGAGGGAGTTAAGAGTGAGAGAGAGAGAGCTCGAGGCTAGAGGTAAAAAGAGGGATATGTTGAGGCAGGAGTGAGTGAGGAGTGTATGGTTAGGAGGAGAAGGAAAATTGAGGAAGGCAGAGAAGCAGGGAGCGAGAGAGAGAGAGAAATAGAAAGAGAGAGAGAAAGGGAGAGAGTCAGAGAGAGAGAAATAGAAAGAGAGAGAGAGAAAGAGAGAGAGAGAAAGAGAGAGAGAGAGTCAGAGAGAGAGAGAGAGTCAGAGAGAGAGAGAGAGAGAGAGAGAGAGAGAGAGAGAGAGAGAGAGAGAGAGAGAGAGAGAGAGAGAGAGAGAGAGAGAGAGAGTCAGGATGATAAATGCGGAGGGAGAAAGAAAAAAATAAGGATAACGATAGGAGCGACAGGGAAAGAAAAAGAACTAACATAACAATAATAATAAACCAACAAATTTCGCCAGTCGCGATCAAAACAATTAAGGAAATAAAACACAAGCAACAACACAAAAGCACGAGACTCCATGATTTATCGGCCTCAGATGAAGGGATAGTACAAGTCTGGAAATAGGATGCTATAAAAATCTAAAACTGGACACTAAACCCTGTGAAGCTGAAATAAAAGAAAGGAGTTGGGGGGGGGGGTTGATGCAGCGACTCAACTCAAGGAGGGACAAACATCCGGACAGGGACTCCACTGCCACAGGGTATCTGTTTCCTGTACTAGAACAAACACACTGGGTCTCCAAAGGGCAGTAAATCTGTCGAAATTTTCGATGCTGATCTTGACCAGAAAAAAAAAAGGTATAAAGAAATTGGAGTGTAGTTACCGTTCTTTGGCTTCTGGTTTCACTCCGGCATTATTTTGCCACGGCACCCTGCTTTGCTCAAGACCAACTTCGAAAACTTTGCTGCCACTATAAATAATTATAGAGGTGGAAGACATTTATGGGAAGGAGTTTTTCTATCGAAATTAGCAGTAAAAAAAAAAATAATTCGAGAGTTTTGATGTTAAACTAAGTTTACCATACCAAGGGACTTAAAGAGAATGGCATTGCACTGTATGATTGTAACAGTTTGGAGAGATCAAAAAGTGCTCAACAACTTTGGGAAACAAATGCATCTCCTGTGCCAAGATATACGGTGAAAGAGAGAGAGAGATAGATAGATAGATAGATAGATAGAGAGAGAGAGAGAGAGAGAGAGAGAGAGAGAGAGAGAGAGAGAGAGGAGGAGGAGGAGGAGGAGGAAGAACTTGATAAATATTGGGATATACGACAATGTTATATTCGCCAGAAGGAACAAAAAGAAAAAAAAAACAACCAGAAATATAAAATCTTATCCATTTCCTTGGCTCTCCCCTCCTTGTCCTCTTCCTGACCCCCCCCCCCCCCCCCCTATCCCCTCCCCAATCTTTATTTTTATCGTAAGCCTCGACAGTAACATTTTCTGCAACATCATAACCACCACACCAACTCCAGAAGGAACAGTTAGCGACACATTACATAGCAGTACAACGACAAGAAAATAGCTAGCGACACATTACATAGCAGTACAACCACAAGAAAATAGCTAGCGACACATTACATAGCAGTACAACGACAAGAAAATAGCTAGCGACACATTACATAGCAGTACAACCACAAGAAAATGCGCAGAATTAGAGGCAATAAAATTTTTCATGGCATTTTGATAACATCAGAGTTCTGACGGAAGCTTTCAAACTCATTTCATTATTTATTTATTTTTATTTATATTCTTGAAGCCAATGCGCTGCTTTGAAGTCTAGGCGTCACTTATCTTTTGTCAGCAGCGATAAACAAAACATTTACCGAATCCTCAACGTCAATATGCCCTGTGGCAAATTGAGAAGGAAACGCAATGAAGGGATGAAGAAAAAGATAAATGAAAGGCTTTCTGTGCCATTTTTTTCCTAGATTTAGATGATTTTAAATACGGAATCGTTTGTGATGAAAAACAGCTAGTCGGAATATGAAAAAATAAACAAAAAACAACAAGAATAAATACAGATGCAGACCGTTTCTGATAAATGATATATAAAACAAACAGTTGACAGATTAAGATAATCAAGGTATCCTAAGACACCACTACAATTATAATTAGAATAACCGACGCAGCACTCATTTTTCCCAGAAAGAGAAAAAAAAAATAAGTTTCAAATCTCTTCAACAACTGTCTGACTCCAAACTGTGAACCTGCGAAACCAAGGAGACGAGAAGACATCTAGGGAAAAAAACGCGCATTGTAAACATTGCATTTTTCGAGGGAGAACAAGAAGGAGACAAATTGGTTCCGGGTGAGGCTTTCCACCGTTTGTGCGCATGCGTAGCTGGCATACCTACGAGACAAAACAGTTGCTGAAAGGGCAAATGTTTCTGTTGACAGGTCGTGCAGGGCCAGGTGTATGCAGACGATAGGTTGGACGAGCAGATGATATGAGCCAGACGGTCTGCCGTTGCTGTTTGCGCGTGGAAAGACAGGCTCTGTCTTACTCCTCTCGAGATCTAGAACTAGATCTGAGCAAAGTTTTGTGAAAGTATAGAGCTAGTGGCGAAGGAGGTCCAGTGGGGACAGCTTAAAAATTTAGCTCTAGATCTAGAACTGAGCAAAGTTTTCTGAAAGTATAGTGCGAGTGGCGAAGGTGGTCCAGTGGGGACAGCTTAAAAATTTAGCTCTAGATCTAGATAAGAGCAAAGTTTTCTGAAAGTATAGTGCGAGTGGCGAAGGTGGTCTAGTAGGGACAGCTTAAAAATTTAGCTCTACATCTAGATAAGAGCAAAGTTTTCTGAAAGTATAGAACTAGTGGTGAAGATGGTTCAATGGGGAGAGCTACACAATCTAGCTCTAGATCTAGATCTGAGCAAAGTTTTCTGAGAGTACAGTGCTGGTGGTGAAGGTGGTCCAGTGGGGACAGCTTAAAAATTTAGCTCTAGATCTAGATACGAGCAAAGTTTTCTGAGAGTACAGTGCTGGTGGTGAAGATGGTTCGGTTGTGAGAGCTACACAATCTAGCTTTAGATCTAGATACGAGCAAAGTTTTCTGAGAGTACAGTGCTGGTGGTGAAGATGGTTCGGTTGTGAGAGCTACACAATCTAGCTTTAGATCTAGATACGAGCAAAGTTTTCTGAGAGTACAGTGCTGGTGGTGAAGATGGTTCGGTTGTGAGAGCTACACAATCTAGCTTTAGATCTAGATACGAGCAAAGTTTTCTTTGAGTACAGTGCTAGTGGCGAAAGAGGTCAAGGGAGAGAGCTTCAGATCAAAGGTTCAAAAGTACCAGCTGGACCTTGAGAAGGCACTTAATGCAATTCTTGAAAGATCAAATATTTTGTGAATCAGCAAGCACATTGCATGAGAATATTCTCAGAGTGGGTAAAAATTATTAACCCAAACAATAACCAAAATAGCAATACAACAGATATCCATGTTCTCATTATGATTTTCTTTTCATCAAAGTTAACATTCAAGCAATTCATGGATCATTGGGTCAATCAATTAATTATCAATCGACGAATCATTAATACAATCAAGATAATAATATTATTTAATTACCTATTTGATCGAAATTCCAATCAATTAACCAATCAATGAACCATCTCACCTATCAGCAAATCTGTTAATTCGTAACTCAACCAACCAATCGATCGATCAGTCAACCAACCAATCGATCGATCAGTCAACCAATCAATCAATCAATCAGTCAATCAATCAATCAAACAACCAATCATCTACCTCCTTTTATGCTTGGTTTTCATTTTGTAAATGTATTTATATATTTAGGTTTGTATGTATTGTGTCGTTTTTAACATAAGTCTATTTGGCCAATTATAATTCATTGACTGACACAATTAATATCGTATTTCAATCAAATATTCATTTCAATCAATCAATCAACTTTTCCGGCACGAATATCAACACAATCAATCAATTAACTTATCAATCCAGCCGTCCCTCTAAAAATCTCTTAAAACCTAAGCCAGGCTTTGTTTACTTTCACCAGAAAACGAACGCCTAAACTGTGGAGCAAATCTAAGTGGTTAATTTGACATACAGCTTAGAAGATACGCTCCTGAGATCTATGAAGAAACGCTCGGTGTTTCCGATTCATCATGGAAACACATTGTTTATGGTTCTGCTGTTTTGAATTGTACGGGGTTGGTGTTGTTGTTTCGGTTCTATTTTCAAGAACGGTTGAAATGATTTGTAGCTTTACATTAGTTTGGCTTAACAGCGTTTGTCTGGATCGAGATTGAAAAAAAAAGATAGATAAAAATATAGATGACTAGATAGATAGATAGATAGATAGATAGATAGATAGATAGAGAGATAGATAGATAGATGGATTGATGGATGGATGAATGGATAGATAGATAGATAGATAGATAGATAGATAGATAGATAGATAGGAAATTGCATAATGTAGATAGACAGCTATATAAATAGATTGTTAGGATATAATCGGTAGACAAAGAGGTTTATGAATAGAAAGATAAAATGATAATACAATATAGATAGATAGATAGATAGATAGACCGACAGATAGATAGATAGATAGATAGATAGATAGATAGATAGATAGATAAATAGATAGATAGATAGATAAAGAGATAGATAGATAAATGGATAAATACGACAGTCCATTAGATCAGAGCATCTTCACACATCAAAACAGAGAATATTTATGGAGTATAGCAGATCTGTGTAGGAAAATCCCCCACAATCCAACCAGTGATGACGTAATCCTAATAAATTTCCCCTTGATTCTCAAGGCGGCGTTGCTAACATACTTCCACACGACCAACCTCGCTCCTGCAAGCCTGCACAATCTTCAGCAGACGATGCAAGAATTAAACCGCCACCAAGAACAATCCTTGTTTACATCAGCCGAGCTGCCTTACCGGAAATCCCCGTTGCTCGGCCCAAATCTGTGAGAAAACGGCTGGCGCGTACATCAATTTTTTTCTTCCTCTGAAGTAACATATCTTAGTGCTGACAGACACTTGTTTAACATTCACACACGCGCATAATTATATACCGCCAACTTTCCACCCGTGCGATTTTACAGGATCTTAAGAACAATTATGCTGGTTTTGTATCTTTTTTTTCCCCTACGTTTTCTCCTCTGTGCTTTCTTCAATGTTGGTTTCTTGTAGATTCGTTTGCGCTTAAGTCGCCAGTGTGGAGTCTGGTATAAAAGTCACCTCAATTAAGACATCGTTTCCGATTCCCCCCCCCCATGTCCCCCTTTTCTCAAAGCAAAGACGCTTAGTGCAGTTTGACCTTTGAACTAGGGCCCTGCGGAAATTCTTTTTGTAAATTACTGCCCGTGAGTAACGTATGAAATGGCAAACAACGTATTTAACAGACTTTTATAGCCAGATGCTGTGAATCTTCACACAGAATTCCTTGTTTTTTCATCAATGCTTTTGAAAGCTTCATCAGTCTGTGAGAGATGATGGAGCTAGCTTGAATGTTGTGAGCAATTCCACGTCTCCCAATATTGTCAGAGTGACACGCACAGTACGGACATAAATACAGATGGAACTACAGTTAACATACATTGAAGTTTCTCCTAATAGGATGTTCATTGTAAAATCAATAGAATGTTTTGTTGATTGGTGATTTCTTTGCTAACTAGTAATATGATTAGCGATTTGTTTACAGATTGGTTGAATGATAAGTGATTGATTTAGTGATTGGTTGATCAGTGATTGATTCGTTGTCTGTGGGTGATTGATTCATGATTGATTTACTGACTGATTGACTAACTGGTTGATCAAATGATTGCTTGCTAGCTTGATTGATTGATTGATTGATCGACTGGTTGATTGATTGACTGGTTAATTTGTTACTCGCCAGTCACAGAAAGCTGTAAAAAATAAAATTGCTAGTGCGATGGAATATTTTAAAAATTTAAAAGCGATCGCAGAACATTGAGATCAGGGTTGAAACTTCAGTATAATGACTAGTTTAAGACACAAGGTCACACGAACCTCAATAACTACTATATAGCCAGTATGTTTATCATTCATCTTGATAAGCGTATGATGATTCCTACAAGTCTCTGATTTCTCTCAGTCTGGTTTTTGGCGAGCAGCAGTCTAGCAATACTGATGTCCGGTTGGTTCAGATGGATCGGTTCTTTGATATACCCTGTCCATTATATATAAGGTGAAGTCTCAACAACAACAAATCAAGTATTTTATCCGCATCATTCACCGTCTCCTAAGAGCCTCAATTGAGAGTTGTCGCTCATAAAAAAAATTCTTGAGGGGCAGACCTAAACAAGATAGGGGTGAAAATATGAGAACCCTAACCTATACAATAAGACAATGTTATTATAGAATGGTTGTACCCAACACATCTTAAGATACATGATGCTCTATCAAACGGTCACCAATGGCGCTTCCCTAACCCAAGGACCTGATCACGCCCGTGTTTAGATCAGCAAGGTGTGTTATCGTGAGGGCAAAGCTTAAATATAATGGGTGCGCAGTACTAGGGTTAACACGACCAAACACTCGACTCCTGCGTCTTCCTTGTGATATAGGTGAGAAGGAAGGAAAACCAAATGAGGAAAAAAAATTCATTTCCAATTCAGATTCAGCGCTTTTCTCTCTGCTGGTTGAATCTACTATTGAAAATAAAAATTATATTTCCCTTCCATCTTCAGCAAGTTTATGTGGAGGAAAGCCTGTCTCGCTTGTCTTAATCCAGCCATACTTTAAGCTTCAATTCCTTGGCCTTGTTAGTAGAATAATAGAACCGCCTATCTATCTATCTATCTATCTATCTATCTATCTATCTATCTATCTACCCTCGACCATGTTAGTAGAATAATAGAGCCGCCTATCTATCTATCTATCTATCTATCTATCTACCCTCGACCTTGTTAGTAGAATAATAGAGCCGCCTATCTATCTATCTATCTATCTATCTATCTATCTATCTATCTACCCTCGACCTTGTTAGTAGAATAATAGAGCCGCCTATCTATCTATCTATCTATCTATCTATCTATCTATCTATCTATCTATCTATCTATCTATCTATCTACCCTCGACCTTGTTAGTAGAATAATAGAACCGCCTATCTATCTATCTATCTATCTATCTATCTATCTATCTATCTATCTACCCTCGACCTTGTTAGTAGAATAATAGAGCCGCCTATCTATCTATCTATCTACCCTTGGCCTTGTTAGTAGAATAATAGAGCCGCCTATCTATCTATCTATCTACCCTTGGCCTTGTTAGTAGAATAATAGAGCCGCCTATCTATCTATCTATCTACCCTCGACCCTGTTAGTAGAATAATAGAGCCGCCTATCTATCTATCTATCTATCTACCCTTGGCCTTGTTAGTAGAATAATAGAACCGCCTATCTATCTATCTATCTACCCTCGACCTTGTTAGTAGAATAATAGAGCCGCCTATCTATCTATCTATCTATCTACCCTTGGCCTTGTTAGTAGAATAATAGAGCCGCCTATCTATCTATCTACCCTCGGCCTTGTTAGTAGAATAATAGAGCCGCCTATCTATCTATCTATCTATCTACCCTCGACCTTGTTAGTAGAATAATAGAGCCGCCTATCTATCTATCTACCCTCGACCTTGTTAGTAGAATAATAGAGCCGCCTATCTATCTATCTATCTATCTACCCTTGGCCTTGTTAGTAGAATAATAGAACCGCCTATCTATCTATCTATCTACCCTCGACCTTGTTAGTAGAATAATAGAGCCGCCTATCTATCTATCTATCTATCTATCTACCCTTGGCCTTGTTAGTAGAATAATAGAGCCGCCTATCTATCTATCTACACTTGGCCTTGTTAGTAGAATAATAGAGCCGCCTATCTATCTATCTATCTACCCTCGACCTTGTTAGTAGAATAATAGAACCGCCTATCTATCTATCTACCCTCGACCTTGTTAGTAGAATAATAGAGCCGCCTATCTATCTATCTACCCTCGACCTTGTTAGTAGAATAATAGAGCCGCCTATCTATCTATCTATCTATCCTTGACCTTGTTAGTAGAATAATAGAGCCGCCTATCTATCTATCTACCCTCGACCTTGTTAGTAGAATAATAGAACCGCCTATCTATCTATCTATCTACCCTTGGCCTTGTTAGTAGAATAATAGAGCCGCCTATCTATCTATCTATCTACCCTTGACCTTGTTAGTAGAATAAGAGAACCGCCTATCTATCTATCTATCTATCTATCTACCCTTGGCCTTGTTAGTAGAATAATAGAACCGCCTATCTATCTATCTATCTACCCTTGGCCTTGTTAGTAGAATAATAGAACCGCCTATCTATCTATCTACCCTCGACCTTGTTAGTAGAATAATAGAGCCGCCTATCTATCTATCTACCCTCGACCTTGTTAGTAGAATAATAGAGCCGCCTATCTATCTATCTATCTATCCTTGACCTTGTTAGTAGAATAATAGAGCCGCCTATCTATCTATCTACCCTCGACCTTGTTAGTAGAATAATAGAACCGCCTATCTATCTATCTATCTACCCTTGGCCTTGTTAGTAGAATAATAGAGCCGCCTATCTATCTATCTATCTACCCTTGACCTTGTTAGTAGAATAAGAGAACCGCCTATCTATCTATCTATCTATCTATCTACCCTTGGCCTTGTTAGTAGAATAATAGAGCCGCCTATCTATCTATCTATCTACCCTTGGCCTTGTTAGTAAATAATAGAGCCGCCTATCTATCTATCTATCTATCTACCCTCGGCCTTGTTAGTAGAATAATAGAACCGCCTATCTATCTATCTATCTATCTACCCTCGGCCTTGTTAGGAGAATAATAGAGCCGCCTATCTATCTATCTATCTATCTATCTACCCTCGGCCTTGTTAGTAGAATAATAGAGCCGCCTATCTATCTATCTATCTACCCTTGGCCTTGTTAGTAGAATAATAGAGCCGCCTATCTATCTATCTATCTATCTATCTACCCTCGGCCTTGTTAGTAGAATAATAGAACAGCCTATCTATCTATCTATCTATCTATCTATCTATCTATCTATCTATCTACCCTCGGCCTTGTTAGTAGAATAATGTAGCCGCCTATCTATCTATCTATCTATCTATCTATCTACCCTCGGCTTGTTAGGAGAATAATAGAGCCGCCTATCTATCTATCTACCCTTGGCCTTGTTAGTAGAATAATAGAGCCGCCTATCTATCTATCTATCTATCTATCTACCCTCGGCCTTGTTAGGAGAATAATAGAACCGCCTATCTATCTATCTATCTATCTACCCTCGGCCTTGTTAGGAGAATAATAGAGCCGCCTATCTATCTATCTACCCTTGGCCTTGTTAGTAGAATAATAGAGCCGCCTATCTATCTATCTATCTATCTACCCTCGGCCTTGTTAGTAGAATAATAGAACCGCCTATCTATCTATCTATCTATCTACCCTTGGCCTTGTTAGTAGAATAATAGAACCGCCTATCTATCTATCTATCTATCTATCTATCTATCTATCTATCTATCTATCTATCTATCTATCTATCTATCTACCCTTGGCCTTGTTAGTAGAATAATAGAGCCGCCTATCTATCTATCTATCTACCCTCGGCCTTGTTAGTAGAATAATAGAACCGCCTATCTATCTATCTATCTATCTATCTACCCTTGGCCTTGTTGGTAGAATAATAGAACCGCCTATCTATCTATCTATCTATCTATCTACCCTTGGCCTTGTTAATAGAATAATAGAACCGCCTATCTATCCATCTATCTATCCTTGGCCTTGTTAGTAGAATAATAGGACCGCCTATCTATCTATCTATCTATCTATCTATCTATCTATCTATCTACCCTTGACCTTGTTAGTAGACTAATAGAACCGCCTATCTATCTATCTATCCTTGGCCTTGTTAGTAGAATAATAGAACCGGCTATCTATCTATCTATCTATCTATCCTTGGCCTTGTGAATAGAATAATAGAACCGCCTATCTATCTATCTATCCTTGGCCTTGTTAGTAGAATAATAGAACCGCCTATCTATCTATCTACCCTTGGCCTTGTTGGTAGAATAATAGAACCGCCTATCTATCTATCTATCTATCTATCTACCCTTGGCCTTGTTAATAGAATAATAGAACCGCCTATCTATCTATCTATCCTTGGCCTTGTTAGTAGAATAATAGGACCGCCTATCTATCTATCTATCTATCTATCTATCCTTGGCCTTGTTAGTAGAATAATAGAACCGCCTATCTATCTATCTATCCTTGGCCTTGTTAGTAGAATAATAGAACCGCCTATCTATCTATCTATCCTTGGCCTTGTTAGTAGAATAATAGAACCGCATATCTATCTATCTATCTACCCTTGGCCTTGTTAATAGAATAATAGAACCGCCTATCTATCTATCTATCCTTGGCCTTGTTAGTAGAATAATAGAACCGCCTATCTATCTATCTATCTACCCTTGGCCTTGTTAATAGAATAATAGAACCGCCTATCTATCTATCTATCTATCTTTCCTTGGCCTTGTTAGTAGAATAATAGAACCGCCTATCTATCTATCTATCCACGGCCTTGTTAGTAGAATAATAGAACCGCCCTAATCCTTTGAGAGGCCTTTCCTCGTAACTCATGGAAACAAGTCTAGATGTGGGAGGCACTCTTTATAACATTACTTCTTCCCCTTTTCGTCATGTATCCAAAATTATTTGCCCGTGTGTAAGATCCTCGGGAAACTTAGCTACGTCACTTCCATATCTGTTTTTGTTCCCCGGCCTGTTTATCTCTTTCCTTGGTAGTCATTTTGTTCTTTCTTATCTCAATGGAGTTCTTTCTGAATCTCTCTGTCTCTGTCTGTCTGTCTGTGTGTCAATCTTTCTCTCTCTCCCTGCGTGCTATACTTCTTGTCTGATTATCAGTTGTTTTGCTGTTCTCCTCCCCCCCCCCTCCTTTTCCCCGCTTTCTTTTTTTCCCTCCCATCTCCATTTTACTTTATACTCTGTTGTTATGTCTGATTCTTTGTATGTCTGTATCCCCCCTCCCTCTTCTCCCTTTTTTTCGTTGTCTTTGTTTTCTTTTTTTTTTATTCTTTATGCCTGACCCCTCCCCCCCAACTCTCTCTCTCTCTCTCTCTCTCTCTCTCTCTCTCTCTCTCTCTCTCTCTCTCTCTCTCTCTCTCTCTCTCTCTCACTATCTCCTCTGTTTCTACTCTTGTGAAAGATGTAAACTCCAAAACATGTGAACCCGGTATAATATAATGATCAAGTTACAGTATTGTAACAATACTAATGTTTTGTTTCATAGTTTGATCGATTCAAACAAGGCAACAACTTATGGATTCACACTGTATACCATGACAACATAGTCTTCAGCAACTTATGGATTCACATTGTATACCATGACAACATAGTCTTCAGCAACTTATGGATTCACATTGTATACCATGACAACATAGCCTTCAGCAACTTATGGATTCTCACTGTATACCATGACAACATAGTCTTCAGCAACTTATGAATTCACACTGTATACCATGACAACATAGTCTTCAGCAACTTATGGATTCACAATGTATACCATGACAGCATAGTCTTCAGCAACTTATGGATTCACACTGTATACCATGACAACATAGTCTTCAGCAACTTATGGATTCACACTGTATACCATGACAACATAGTCTTCAGCAACTTATGGATTCACATTGTATACCATGACAACATAGTCTTCAGCAACTTATGGATTCACACTGTATACCATGACAACATAGTCTTCAGCAACTTATGGATTCACATTGTATACCATGACAACATAGTCTTCAGCAACTTATGGATTCACACTGTATACCATGACAACATAGTCTTCAGCCACTACATCCACATTCTTCTCTCTGCCCTAGACTAGGGTTGGCCACATTTTTTTCAAACACAGTTAAGAACATTAACCACAATGTAGTTGCAATTAAAAAATTGGCGTAGGAAGAAAGTGGTCGTCTTTAAAAGATGATAGATAGATAGATAGATAGATAGATAGATAGATAGATAGATAGATAGATAGATAGATAGATAGATAGATAGATAGATAGATAGATAGATAGATAGATAGATAGATAGATAGCAGACAGATAGATGGATAAAAAAATATGTAGAAAATTGCTTTACCTGTTTATTTTCAAGCCATGACTTTAGAATTTAGAGTCAGTCGCTGTCTTTTTAGACAGCTATTACGTAAAAGTTGATAACAAGAGATGTTTTTATTTAATGCAATAGGAGGAAATAATTATCTTTGAGTCGGTGTATTTAAAAAAAAATCATAAATATTTGTTTCTCTATGAATCTGCCTGTATGTCTGTTTGTTGTCCACAACTCTCTTTCTTTATTCATCTTTGTTTTTGTTTTTTTTTAAAGTCATTATCTCTGACTCTCCCTCCCTCTCTCTCTCTCTCTCTCTCTCTCTCTCTCTCTCTCTCTCTCTCTCTCTCTCTCTCTCTCTCTCTCCGTCTCTTTTTATCTCTCTATTTCTGCTAATTTTTTCATCCTCTTTCTCTCACTTTTCTTCTCTGTCACCCTATCACTCTTTTAATATGTCATTCTGTTTATTCTCTCTCTCTCTCTCTCTCTCTGTCTCTCTCTCTCTCTCTCTCTCTCTCTCTCTATATATATATATATATATATATATATATATATATATATATATCTTCCTCTTCCCCACCGCTCTTGTTCTCTGAAACTGAAAGCTTCTCTGTGTCTCTAATGATGCGTAACTCAGTGAATCCCAGCTTTTCAGCAAATTGGATACAGAATTAACCAAAATTGAATAAAATTAATAACACCGTCAAATGGATCCTTTGACCTTTTAAATTCAGTTTTTGTTGTGAGACAAATTTGTCGTAAAAATGTTTTTTCACGGTTATCTTGTAAAAATTTGCTATTACCTGTAATCTTTCTTTCCACAGGATCTCACTCAGAGTATTTGTCTACGGGAAAGTAAAAACGAACAAATAATAATAATAATAATAATAATAATAATAATAATAATAATAATAATGATATAAAAAACAACTAACAAAACAAACAAAAGTGGATTCGTCTTGGTTTTATAGGGGCTTCAATATCGTTTTAACTTAAAAATAAAATAATCATAGTACGGAAAGTTACACTGGTTCTCCTCCTCTTACTTTCTCGCCTCCTCCCTCCGCTCCTCTCCTTTCTCCCAACCTTTCTGGAGGCCAGAGGTCAAGCGGCTTGCACCGTATTTTATTCCTCCCAAGGGAAATAATGAAGGAGCCATATCTGGCCATCAAGGGCCGACAACTGCCACATTATGGACGGAGAAGTTGGCAAGAAAGGGAGAGTACTCGCCCGAACTTTTCCTCTTGATTTACTGGCCGGTGTTCTTTTTCCTCTCTGTCTATCTGTCTCTCTCTCTCTCTCTTTCTGTCTTTATATATCTCTCTATCTCTTTCTCCCTCTGTCTGTTTCTCTCTTCTCTATCTCTATCTCTCTCGCTCTCTTTCTCTAACTCTCTCTCTCTCTCTCTCTCTCTCTATTTATCTCTATCTTTCTTTCCCTCTCTCACCCCTCCCCCCCCCCATTTTCGTTATGAAGTTTACGTCGCCTATGTTTCTCGAAGAATCTTAAATAACTTTGTTTCCCTTTCTCCCTTTATCTTCTTTCATATTATAACATAACTTTTACACCTTGATCTTCTTGATAGTTCATTCCTCGATTATGTCGTCTCCTAAATTGAGCTTGTTCTGCTGACAAGACCATTCCAGCTCATGAATATCTAGTGAAACTAAGGAGACCTAAAACAATGAGGACTTGCAGCATCAATTATTTCAGCCCCTGGTCACTCTTGGTAACTTCTGTCTCATGTTTTAGTAAATAAAGCTTGTGTTCGCACCAGTTCATCAAAAAAATAAATGACAGATAAGTTTTAGCCCCTTCCAGACGTTTCCTATAGAACAGCAGTGCTGATTTAGAGTAACAGGAGTCTCAAAGTGCCATTGTGGACGCCTGTGAGGTAGCGCTTTTGCACGAGTTCGTCTTCGTGATGTCATCAACCAAGGACGCTAAAGTTAACAACAGTATTTATATTGATAATCCGTCTGATAACTACCACAGCCCCGGCTAGTTCAGTTGATAGAGCGTTGAATGGATAACAACGAAGCTCGGGTTCGAATCCTGGCTGTGCCATCTGGTGATACTAGCATCGGAACTCATCAGCCAGCTTTAGCCTTTGCTTGACTGAAACCAGTTGACTTTCTTGAACTAATCCTCTACCTTATAGGGTCGGGTTCGAATCCTGGCTGTATGATCTGGTGATACTAGCATCGGAACTCATCAGCCAGCTGTAGCCTTTGCTTGACTGAAACAACTCTTTCTTGAACTAATCTATATACCTATATAGTCTAGTAGCGATCTCAATTAAAATTTTGTTTTGGTTCTAGTGAAAGCATAATCAATGAGGCGCGAATGAATCTTTAAGACAATTCTTCAGTTTTTTCCCCCTTTCATTTGATACTAGTTATTCCTCTCTCATTTTATACTACTTACTCCTGTTTCATTTGATACTAGTCTCATATCTTTAGACCCCTCAGACTTGATATTAATTTTATCAGTCTGAGTTAGAATCAGACGTGGATACATTATTTCAAGAAAATATCTTTGAAAATGTTCATATGAAAGAGATGTAATGGCAACAAAATGTAAATTATGTGTGTTTTTTTTTATTGCTCCACATTTCTCTCCCGGACACATCAGTTGTGTTATCTTTTGTGTTTGTTTGTGCGTGTGTTTTTTGTTTTTATTTACAAACCTGATTCTTCGTGGCTTAGGCTTGAATCAGCTTCCCTCGTTATAAGCATACTTTCAAAGAAAATTTGTGTTAAATTAAAAAAAAAATCATAAAAAGACCACAAAAAAATGTGATAAACATGATCTATTATTTCATTTTGAAACATGTTATACCGGTATCATATTGCACGCTGACGTAACAGCAAGAATTTATGCTGCATACATGATTAATCTCAGCGAAATTTCAAAGATATTTAAAAAAAATAACAACACAAAACAAAGTAAACTCACGTGCTCACACACACACACAAAATAATAATCAAACAGCATCAGTGGCCAACCCACCGATATAAAAGAAGACATGAAATTTTTCGGCAGATAAAAGAAGACATAAAATTCTTCGGCAGATTTAGTCGACGTAATATATTATTGATTACATTTAGCAAAAGGACCAATCAATTATTATGGTCAACCCTGCATCACCTTTACCATACACAGGGGAAGGAAATCTTTAGCGTGTCTGACCACCTAGAATCTCAGTCTTTGTCTCTGTCTCTGTCTGTTCGTCTGACTGTCTAATGTCTATCTGTCTGTCTCTCTCTGTGTGCCTGTTTGTCTGTCAGTCTCTCTCTCTCTCTTTCTCTCTCCTTCTCTCTGTCTGTTTGTCTCTCTCTCTTTCGCTCTCTCTCTCACTCTATCTGTCTGTTTGTCTGTCTGTCTGTCTGTCTCTCTCTCTCTCTCTCTCTCTCTCTCTCTCTCTCTCTCTCTCTCTCTCTCTCTCTCTCTCTCTCTCTCTCTCTCTCACTGTCTGGCTGTCTTTTTGACTATTATGTCTCTCTTTCTTTCTCTCCCTCTCTCTGTTATTATGTCCGCCTCTCTGATTCTCTTTCTTTGTCTCTGTCCTCTCCGTCTTTCTTTCTCTCTCTCTGTATTTAAAATTCGAGATACTTAAACAAATGCCATTAATATTCACAATCAAAATGACTGTAATCGCGCCACTCATAAAAATAACTCCATTGTGTTTTGAGTCCGCAAAAAAACAACAAACAAACATCAACAATTACTGCCTTCAAAAATGAAAACTGTACAGTTCAAGAAACAACACATAAGAAACTAAGCCGAAAAGAAATGGCAAAAACAAAAACTAAGAGAAATCAAAATATCAATAACAAATTGTTGTTAAGAGTTTAAAAACCTCAAAATGAAATATGAGAATATGATTGTGAGAGTTTGCACAGGATACAGATCAGTGTACTGGAAGTTGTATGCGGTCACTTACAATATCAGCCTATTTTTAGTTTTAAAATAAAATGTACCGCGCAAGAGTATTTAAGTCACACAAACCTGTTACTTTGAAAAAAAAAAAAATAACTAACTAACTAACTAAAATAGATTAATAAGTAAATAGATAAAGAAAGAAATTAATAACCAAAATAGATTAATAAGTAAAAAAATAACTAACTAACTAAAAATCCAGTTCTGGCTGGCTAGTATCACGTGACATCACCGGATCTTCCGGGAGAGACTACAAGTCTCAGAAGTCGATGCTGACAATACGTGGGCTCTGTCTGTCACGCCATCAGCCTAGGATCTAGATCTAGATATGTGCAGAGCTAAACTGTCACAGGGTGAGGAAGGACTGTCACGCCATCAGCCTAGGATCTAGATCTAGATCTGTGCAGAACTAAACTGTTACAGGGTGAGGAAGGACTGTCACGCCATCAGCCTAGGATCTAGATCTAGATCTGTGCAGAACTAAACTGTTACAGGGTGAGGAAGGACTGTCACGCCATCAGCCTAGGATCTAGATCTAGATCTGTGCCGAGCTAAACTGTTACAGGGTGAGGAAGGACTGTCACGCCATCAGCCTAGGATCTAGATCTAGATCTGTGCCGAGCTAAACTGTTACAGGGTGAGGAAGGACTGTCACGCCATCAGCCTAGGATCTAGATCTAGATCTGTGCAGAACTAAACTGTTACAGGGTGAGGAAGGACTGTCACGCCATCAGCCAAGGATCTAGATCTAGATCTGTGCCGAGCTAAACTGTTACAGGGTGAGGAAGGACTGTCACGCCATCAGCCTAGGATCTAGATCTAGATCTGTGCCGAGCTAAACTGTTACAGGGTGAGGAAGGACTGTCACGCCATCAGCCTAGGATCTAGATCTAGATCTGTACAGAACTAAACTGTTACAGGGTGAGGAAGGACTGTCACGCCATCAGCCTAGGATCTAGATCTAGATCTGTACAGAACTAAACTGTTACAGGGTGAGGAAGGACTGTCACGCCATCAGCCTAGGATCTAGATCTAGATCTGTACAGAACTAAACTGTTACAGGGTGAGGAAGGAACTGATCTTAAATCCCAATCCATACTATCCAGTCATCTCCAGTCTTTAATGATAGAACTATGTCTCTATTTTCACGTGTCGAAACAGTACTGTTAAAATCCCCAGGTTTCGTTAATATCAATCATTTAAAAAAAAATACTTTTCATTTATTTAGCTTTGTGTCGTGTTTTCCGGATTAACAAAATCATTTCTCACTGAAATCAACATTCCACAGTATTAGTCGCTTACATGTTACTGAACGTATACAATCATGTCTAAATTACAACATACAGATAAAGTCACAAAACAATTTTAGAAGTGGGACAGGGCTGCGGTGTTTGTTAATTCTAGATTGTATGAGTTTGGAAACTTTGTATGTTTAATTTGTTTACAGACGTTAGTATGTGATTGCACAATCAGTTTCTTTCATTAGTAAAAAGCACAAATAATAAAGAATAACAAAACAACGAAAAATAAGGGAAAAAAAAAGAACCCTAAGCAACAACAGCAGCAGCAGATAGATAGATAGATAGATACATACATACATACATACATACATACATACATACATACATACATACATACATACATACATACATACATACATACATACATACATACATACATACATACATACATACATACATACATACAAAGTTAGAAATAGATCTATGAATAGATAGATAGATAGATAGATAGATAGATAGATAGATAGATAGATAGATAGATAGATAGATAGATAGATAGATAGACAGACAGGCAGATAGATGATGTATAAATGTTCGGTGGTTAGATAAATAGAGAGATAGTTAGATAATTATACAAGATACATGGAAAATTAATGATCTTGTTTGAATTTAATTTTTCGCTTTGAACGCCTTGTGACAAAAAAATATTGTTTCTGTGATTAACTTTTAAGTGAGAATTGAAAAGAATAAAATAGAAAAGAAAAGACAAAAAGCACGTTATAACTGTTTTCATACTAATCAGTCTTTTCTCTGGTTCTCAAATCTGGTTTCAAAGCCGATCTATGTCATTGCAACCTGAGAGAGAGTCCAACGATTTGAAAAAAAAAAAAAAAAAAGAAAAGTTTGTGGCGCAGCGTTAAAGTTGAGTCATTTGTTCTAATTATAATAATTTTGGTCGTTTCAGTTAGATCTTTTGTTTATTATTATCATCATTATCATTATTATTATTATTATTGTTATTATTATTATTATTATTATTATTATTATTATTATTATTATTATTATTATTATTATTATTATTATTATTATTATTATTATTATTATTATTATTATTATTATTATTATTATTATTATTATTATTATTATTATTATTATTATTATTATTATTATTATTATTATTATTATTATTATTATTATTATTATTATTATTATTATCTATTGATTGATTGATTAATTAATATATTTAATTTTTTCCCTTCAGTGCAAGAAGCTTTAACTTGAAGATGGGGTATATTTTCAATTTTATAGCGTTTTGTAATAATCATTTATACGTCGGATGAAAATGTTCTTTCGATTGGGTAATTGTTGTTTTAGCACCAATCATTCATTATTATAATAGCTGTATGAAAGTTTGTTGTTTTATAACCACTGTTTGATGACTCTCCAATCGAAAGAGGCCTAGATGTAGATGGCTTTAACTAATGTGTTGAAGTAATTTGTCTTCTCTTTTTTTTCAGGGTCGTTAATTTAATTTTTAAACAAAGATAGAATCTAATTATAAAAATAGAAATTATAGTAAAACACACAAATACTATTTATATATACTCATAAATTTCTTGGGTATCCGACTAGACACTCACATTGTTTTAAGATCTAGATTCCAGGTGGAGATAATACACACCTTTGACCTCTCATCATGTTCATAATCATTAAATCCCTTGATGTAACTATCTACACTAGAGATCTGTCTCGTTTACAGTGGCACTTACTGTGAGGTCTACACAGCACATCTGCTGTTAATTTGATGTTTCTCCATGCAAAAAAGCGGAAAAAGGAAAGAGAAGAAGACAAGGCTAAAGACAAACCTTCGCATACAAGTCGTGCCGCGCTGTTCTACAAGCCTGAGGAGGGAGGAGCGAGAGCACACGAAAGACTCGCCATATCGACGCACACAGAGGATGGGCGGAGCCAACACAATCACTCTCCGTCCCTCCATTGCCACTGACTGGGTGGGGCATCGCGGTGGAGTGGCATTGAAGCGTCTGCGGCGGCCAATGAGCTCTCCACCGCCGGCTGGTATCACGATCTTTGCCGCCTCTCGCCCGCAGATACAATAAATAACGATTATTTTTCTCGCATCCTCGCATCATCGTAACAGACGACATCCCAACGAGGCCGGCTGTAGCCCCGCCCCCTCGCGCTCATGAAGCAGAGAGGAGAGGGTAGAATCTCTCATCATCATTAGACCCAGCCAGGAGAGTGGGAGAGAAGAGTTTTAATGGGCGACACAAAACCCACTAAAGGACATTTTGTTCTAATTGTATTATCCAAGTCGGGCTTTTTGTGGTCCTGTTAGCTTCAATGGAGTGTATAGAACGTTCTAGACCATAACAGTCCATTACCTGGCTTCACTCAGCCGATGTGTGACTTACCATAATAGACTGACTAACTCTTAATTTATTTTCTTCGAGCAGACGACCATTGTCGGCAGTTACAAGAGAGATCGGAATTTCCCCATCTTAGACGTGGCTGTGTTTTTCCCACTATTAACTAGATTCTAGATCTACTTTTTTCCTTATCTCTGCTTTTAATTTTCCTGTGTTTTGTGATATCACATGAATGGAAAGTGAACAAAATTTATGAAGGCCTATTGAAGTTACAAGTCATAAGCATATCTGGACCATTAATGAACATCTAAATACCGAAAACTAGATCTAACAAACATATCTACCACTTCAAAACTATCCAAATCTGTGAAAGCTAAATAATATAGATTTAGATTGCACAACTTACTCATCTAAATTCGTTTGTGGTGTATTAATTGGATTAAATTCGTGGCAGTTTCATCTAGGCCTAGCATCTAGTCTAGTCTAGATCTAGATCTACTACTAGACTGCTTCTCCCACTCTCTCTCTCTCTCTCCCTTTCTCTTTCTGTGGCAGACGGATTGTGATGGGAGGATAAACGAGAAATCTGGATGCGACAAATATAAACGAGTAAGTTGATCATTCAAGACGCAACCACTTCGTCTCTAGAATGTTCATTATCTAGATTCTAGACCTAGATTTCGATTTATTTGGGAATTTCAGCAGCCGGATTAAGAACACGACCTACAGCCTATATGGGTCTAGATTTGCTACTATTCAGGTTTGAGAACTATAGCTTACTGATTGCTTTTATTACGTGTTTGATACATTTTTTTTCAAAGGTGCAAATTATTAATTTTGGTAAATATAATGATGAAGAAGAGGCTGATGATGGTGATGGTGGATGATAATATGGCGGCAACAACAACAACAACAATAATAATAATAATAATAATAATAATAATAATAATAATAATAATAATAATAATAATAATAATAATAATAATAATAATAATAATAATAATAATAATGTGAAAAACAACGTTAGAAATAAATATTTATTTTGAAAACAGTAACAAAAACAACAACAGCAACAACAACAATCATAAAAAATGATGTCTTTGTTAAGGTACAATAATTATTACAAAACTAGCTTAACATGACTTTTAAATTTGATAATCTTTTTCTGAGTGCTTTTTTGCCTATGGGGTGCTAAAACCGTAATACCGATCATGAATAAAGACATTGATATAAAAAAAAGACTAACCCCCTAAAAAAAAAAGAAAAAAAAAAGAAAGATGTGAATAAGAATACTAGAATCTCATGATATGCTTATATTTCAGTTAACTATTCCTTTAAAAAAAAAAATAAAACTTTTAAGATTTAGGGTAACTTTGGGATGCAAACAATCTTAGAGAAGGACCAAAAACAAAGTCTACGTCCTGACTCCTATCGGGCACTTCCCCATCGCCAGGTGGAGCGTCTAGAATAATAATATTCATTTGGTTGTTTCCATCACAGATTGGAGCGTCTAGAATAATAATATTCATTTGGTTGTTTCCATCACAGATTGGAGCTCCAAGTGCATCTGTACATTATATACACTATGATTGGTAAGCTAGCAAGTCACACCGAACACTATCAAAACTTACACATTAGGCTTCAAAACACTTTATAGCAATTATGATTGTTGAACTAACAAGTGGTTACCAAAACTTACAAATCAGACTTTGTAATAGTTTATAGCAATATGATTGTTGAACTAGCAAGTGGTTTTGTACTTGCAAGTGGTTACATTTGTTCCTACCTAAACTTACAAATCAGACTTTGTAATAGTTTATAGCAATATGATTGGTGAACTAGACTAGTAAGTTGTTACATTGGTTACTTCCAAAACTTACAAATAAGACTGTAATAGTTTATAGCAGCATGATTGGTGAACTAGACTAGCAAGTGGTTACATCGAAAACTGCCAAAAATTACAAATCAGACTTTGTAATAATTTATAGCAATATGATGGGTGAACTAGCAAAATAGTTACATCGAACAAGACTCAAAGAGTCAAACTTACAAATTTGGGTTCGAAATAGTTTATTGGATTTAAATATGATTGATACTGTACCAGTTGGCTTACTCAGAGAGCGGAATGTGAAATAAATCTTAGTTTTCCACTAATTGGCTCGCAGAACACTAATACAACAGTTACTACAACCATGCTCAAGCAAATTTGGTGTAATTGATAAGAGCTCTTCTTTAAATTTCTTAAAATTTCGCGCAATGCGATCCAGGTTAAGATACAGGGTCAAATTTTTTTTTTATTTTTTTTTTTTAGAATTAGAGGAACAAGTTCATACGTGTATCTCAAATCCGTGAAGAAACATTGAAAAGAAATTATATAAAAAAAAAAATCCTCACCGACCGATTTATTCTAGAGCAGCTCAACCTTGCAGTGTCACCCAGACCAGAGAGAGAGAGAGAGAGAGAGAGAGAGAGAGAGAGAGAGAGAGAGAGAGAGAGAGAGAGAGAGAGAGAGAGAGAGAGAGAGAGAGAGAGAGAGAGAGAGAGAGAGGTTGTATATATCTACTCCACTCGCTGTTCACACTGAACTGTGACAGGATAAGATCGATGTGAGCATGACTCACGCGCTAAGTACGGCCGATCTAATTACAACCTCTCAGCACTCTGTGCTAGCGATTTACTCTTTGATGATGATGATAAAAACAACAAGATAATCATGCGTATTTCACAGCGGTTCGGCTTTCCGATCCGTGCTCTAGCAGTCCTGATCAGAGCGTGAGTTGATGTGCATCACGTGCTTATCCATTACAATGTACACACACTCATCTAGATTCTAGTTACCGGGTTGAAATGGCGAGTCTACTCCACGCAAGTGTTGCGCGCACTGTGTAAATAATTAATCAGCAGTGATGCCGCCAATTTTCCAGCTGCTGCACTTTTAACAGTCACGGCAGGTAAAAAAAAAAGAACCAGACAGTATAAAGTTGATCTCTACCGAGGCCTCCTGAAATACAGGCCACACCATCGAAGTAAACAAACTTTTGCATGTGTGTTTGAGTTATTAACGTTTGGGCATAGTTTGGATAGAATAATACTGCACTCAGAACGCCCTCATAAATCAGCCGACAAGGCCTGGATAACATAAATATCTAAATGTCCTAATTCTGCTCAATAGTTAAATGATAATCAATAGTTCACTCTTACACTAACTGCGAAAGTTTCTCCACTTCGGTGACTTGGCCTGAATGTATAGTCAAGGAAGCCTCAATTTTCACACTGAACACAACCGCTACGCTCACCAAATTGATTTTGACCGCGGCTCCCAATCTCCTTTTTTTTTCACTCATATGTTTATACGAAGGTGGCTTACAACCTAGATATCTAGATTAGATTAGAGGACCTAATGACGGAGAATTTAGCATAAGGGTTGGCCAGATAAGTTCATATCGCTATGAAAGGGATGACCAACAAATTTCATAGAAAAGCTACTTGAATGAAGCATGACCTTACCTTTTGGTTTCTTTGACTGATTTTATTTTTTTGCACAACTTGAGCAGTCAAACAAGCTACAAACTGCAGCTCCGGCCATTTTTTTTTAATATTTTTTTTTTCAGTTTATTTTTCCTTTGAAACTTTGAAACGTAATTACTTACCAGCGTAATAATTACATTTTTTTTTAAATTTGTGGTCCGCCATTCTGTTGATATAGATTTAGGAACTTCTCAGATGATTTGAACAGCATCGAGCGCCTGAATTCAACCCGACCTCATACAACAAGACCACCGGGTAGGAAAATCGAAAACATGATTGTAGGTCTCTCTGAAATAACAGCGACCGCCATTTTAAACCTTTTGATGTTTATGCTGGATCGATAGTTGCAGCATAATAAGTCAATGAAGCGGATAATCATATGGTGATCCGAATCAATGAAACGCTGCACTGTTAAGTGATGAGATCTTCTGGTATCCCATGATTCCTCTCGCACGAGATAGTAGAACATTAACACGTCTGCACACCCACATGCAAACACAATATACACAGCCACACGGCTGCTGTAGCAGCAGTGGGTCTGTCTCATATCATAGCAGTGAACGTTTGCTCGTCATCATTCTGTTTTGTCGCTGGTGTGAGCGTGAGAGAAATTCTGCAGCTGTCTTCCACGTTATTCTTATCACCGGCTTCTCGTTCTCTCTTCCCCTCTGTCTCTGTCTCTGTCTCTCTGTTTCTGTCTGCCTGTCTGTCTCTGTCTCTGTCTCTCTGTTTCTGTCTGTCTGTTTTTGTCTGTCTGTCTCTCTGTTTCTGTCTGTCTGTTTTTGTCTGTCTGTCTCTCTGTCTCTGTCTGTCTGTTTCTGTCTGTCTGTTTCTGTCTGTCTGTCTCTGTCTCTCTGTTTTTGTCTGTCTGTCTCTCTCTCTGTCTCTCTATTTCTGTCTGTCTGTCTCTGTCTGTCTGTTTCTGTCTGTCTGTCTCTCTCTCTGTCTCTCTATTTCTGTCTGTCTGTCTCTGTCTCTGTCTCTCTATTTCTGTCTGTCTGTCTCTGTCTCTCTGTTTCTGTCTGTCTGTCTCTGTCTCTGTCTGTCTGTTTCTGTCTGTCTGTCTCTCTCTGTGTCTCTCTATTTCTGTCTGTCTGTCTCTCTCTGTTTCTGTCTGTCTGTCTCTCTCTCTCTGTGTCTCTCTATTTCTGTCTGTCTGTCTCTGTCTCTCTCTCTCTAACCCTCATTATCAATCCCTCTCCTCTCTCTCTCTCTCTCTCTCTCTCTCTCTCTCTCTCTCTCTCTCTCTCTCTCTCCAACCCTGTTTATTTATTCCCATTCTCTCTCTCGTCTCCTCCTCCCTCTCTCCATCATTCTCTTACCCTCTGACGCATCTTTTTCTCTCTCTCTCTCTCTCTTACACACTTTATTCCTCCCTTTCCCCTACCTACTTCCATAACCTAACTCACTCGTAGATCTAGAGGGCAGAATGATAGGCTGATCCATGCCTTATGATTATAACGGCGATGACGAACGGGGTAGGACATGGAACCACAAACCTGGTGTGGTTGTCCTGCCTACCCTGTCCCTGGCCTGTGAGGTTTATGTTGGTGCAGCAGACGATAAATCACTGATGCACGGATAAACCTCCAGCGCTACAGGAGAAAGTTATCACGTTGTATAAAACTCTCACCGTACGGTTAAGATGAGAATGATCTAGTATTACGAAAAAAAAAGCATATCTTTTCCATTAACATAAGTAAAATAAACAGATCTTTCCCCTGACATTAGAAAAATAAACAGATCTTTCCCCTGACATTAGAAAAATAAACAGATCTTTCCCCTGACATTAGAAAAATAAACAGATCTTTCCCCTGACATTAGAAAAATAAACAGATCTTTCCCCTGACATTAGAAAAATAAACAGATCTTTCCCCTGACATTAGAAAAATAAACAGATCTTTCCCCTGACATTAGAAAAATAAACAGATCTTTTACCAAATTGATCTCCTGCTAAGGCAGAGTGCCTTTGATTCCACAGAACCTTTTCACATAAACGCATTCGTGTGAGTTTTCTGGAAATGATGTAGAATTTATATGTTTCGTTTGATTCTATGGTAAGTTTGCTTCGTTTCACTGGAGCACTGAAATAATAAGTAAACAGTAATATGCCTTGTTTAATTTTTTCCCATTGTTTTGTCGTGGAGATCTAAAGTCCTCTCTAATGAATTTAAGCATTAGCGTTGAATAGATTTTTATATGGGTTCAAAGATTGAATTTTCTTGAGACGACGCTTATCTTAAATGATGTGTAGCGGTAGAAAATTTAACCTGAGCAATATTTTGACTTGTTCTTGAAAGTTCGGAATTCAATGGCTCTGAAGGAGAAAGTTTTTTTTCTATTTTTTTTGCTTATCACATTCCCAATTTTAGAGTACTATTATGTTGTGGTTATTATTATTATTATTATTATTATTATTATTATTATTATTATTATTATTATTATTATTATTATTATTATTATTATTATTATTATTATTATTATTATTATTATTATTAATATTATTATTATTATTATTATTATTATTATTATTATTATTATTATTATTATTATTATTATTATTATTATTATTATTATTGTTATTATTATTATTATTATTATTATTATTATTATTATTATTATTATTATTATTATTATTATTATTATCATTCTTCTTCTTCTTCTTCTTCTTCTTCTTCTTCTTCTTCTTCTTCTTCTTCTTCTTCTTCTTCTTCTTCTTCTTCTTCTTCTTCTTCTTCTTCTTCTTCTTCTTCTATTTTATCTGGTTCTTTTTAAATCTTAAAATTAATGTTGGAAAAGAAAATGAACAAAACCCACAAAAACAACAACAACAACAACAACAACAACAACAACAACAACAACAACAACAACAACAACAACAGCAACAACAACAACAAGAACAAGAACAACTAAACCAACACAAATTATTACTGCACTCCACCGTTAAAGACAGCCTAAGTGGAAGGAAAATTATACTTGCATAATTCTTTTCACTTACTGTCACAATCATCTGCTTTGGGTTGATTTGAATTTGAGCAAAATCTTTTGTCATCCGCTTTGTTAAAGTTTTGTTAAGCAATATTTAGATTTGACTGTAAAAGGCCGACCCTTTACTGTATCAGTTTTATTTTGCCTTTACTCTGTGCTTTAGGCTAGTAATAAAACCGGCCAATATAAGAACTTTCTATGCAAAGGTTTGTTTACCTTTCGACTGTTTCGTATAACTGTAAGATTGTCTGTAAATCAATCAAGAATGTTCGACACACGTGAAGAACGCAATTTAGTTAAAAAAAAGGATATAGGATCAAAACTGCTCAAGCATATAGAAGATAAGTTTATTCCAGATCAATAATCTACGGATTTATTTATATTTATTTTTTTTTCCTCCAATCTTTGTTACCAGAATAACACTACGGTTACATTAAGTTTTTTTCGGTTAAAAAAAAAAAAAAAGAAAAAAAAAGCGTTTTCCAAAATTAAAAAAAATAAAAGAAACGTTCCAGTGATATACCGCTATATAAATTTATGAAAACTCGTTTGTAGAGGAGAAAATCCCCGATGGCTTTAAATCATGATGCAGTAGAGAAAGAAATTATTGAGTAAATTTTCTAGGGCACAAATCAAAGGTTTTCTTGCGGCTTCTGTAACATTTACTGTAAATCAGGTTAAACTGTAGTATTCATCGAACTTTTCGGCTTGGAAACTATAGTATAAGTGTGAATTCATGCCGAGTAAGATAAGATTTTCTGGAAGCTCGATAATAATCAAAATGAGACATGAAAAGTTGAAAATTTCGGTCGTTCGTTACACCCGAGAGAGGGAAAGAGGAAGAGATAGAGAGAGAAAGAAAGAGGGAAGGAGGTGGAAAGATGGATAGAGAAAGAGGAAGAGAGGGAGAAAGACAAAGACAGAGAGAGAGAGACATAGAGAGAAAGACAGATAGGGATAGATAGATAGATAGATAGATAGATAGATAGAGAGAGAGAGAGAGAGAGAGAGAGAGAGAGAGAGAGAGAGAGAGAGAGAGAGAGAGAGAGAGAGAGAAAAGATAGAAGACAGACAGAGACAGACACAAAGACAGAGAGAGCAGAAAAGCAATGATAAAATAAAATAAAATAAAAAAGGAGCATGAGAGAAGATGGGGGAGGATCATAAGGAATAGACAAAATTTATAATAATAAAAACAATAACAACAACGGCAACATAATATAATAATAATAATAATAATAATAATAATAATAATAATAATAATAATAATAATAATAATAATAATAATAATAATAATGACAATAATGATGATGATGATGATGATGATGATGATGATAATAGTAATAATAATGATGGTGATAATAATAATAATAATAATAATGATAATGATAATAATAATAATAATAATAATAATAATAATGATAATAATTAATAATAATAATAATAATAATAATAATAATAATAATAATAATAATAATAATAATAATAATAATAATAATGATAATAATAATAATAATAATAATAATAATAATAATAATAATAATAATAATAATAATAATAATAATAATGATAATAATAATAATAATAATAATAATAATAATAATAATAATAATAATAATAATAATAATAATAATAATAATAATAATAATAATAATAATAATAATAATAATAATACAAATTAAACAATGTATTCTCAAATACAACAAATCACAATTTAACATCCGTTGAAAATTTTCAGAGAGGAGCCTCAAGATTATAGCCTTAGTTTGAACTTCTCAGATCCCACGTGTGATAAAAAGCTATGGTATAATCATCTTGATAATAGTCTGTCTAAAACATGGGCACAAGAGCACGAGAATTTCTCTCTCCGTTTCGATGTCCTTGTATAAGTAGGATCATTACGACCTCAATCTCACTGCCTCCCTAAAATGTTCATTTAATAGCGTTATGAGTTGAGTTGAGATAAAACAGTGCAATCATTTAACATAAATTTGACTTGTAAAATATTATTATCCACTCAACAAAACTATGAATATATTTTTCAAAATCGATAAATTATCGAAAATATGGACTAATTTTAGTTTTGAGATTAACTAGAACAAAAATGTGATGAATAATTTAAATGTTTTGGTAGATAATGAATTAGTTCAGTTGATACGTTTTCAGTTTTAAAAAATTGATACTGTGTATTGGATATCACACACTCAGGCATGTGAAAGATATTATGATGATGATGATGATGATGATGATGATGATGATGATGATGATGATGATGATGATGATGATGATGATGATAATGATGATGCTGATGCTAATGATGATGATGATGATAATGATGATATTGATGATAGTAATGAGGATGATGATAACAGTAACTGTAGTAAGACCAATAACTGAATAAATATAATTATAGCATTCATGGTCAAATTGTGTTAGCATCATCAATGAAGATAAAAACTACCGTAAATAAAGAAAAAGACAGCATTAATATTAGTTGCACAATATCATTTTCATCCTGATTATATTTAGTAAATTTAATATTTATTGCAATTACAATAACAGCGTTAACATTTTTTTTAACAGAACTTTTTGAATTTTGTACAGGAAATGAACGTCGAAGCTACATACTAGAATTTCTAAGTGTTTTTTTTCCCCCATGATACATGATGCACTTTTAATGTTTTAATACATTTTGAGTACCGCTGAGCATCATTGGTTTTGGCGTCAGTGGTTGCTAGAGCCTGGGCGCTACACAAGGCTAAACCGCTGAGTCACGGTCTAAGAATCGTTCTGGTTTAAAATGCTTCTACCAACCAAAATACTCGGATTTTTGTTTTGTTTTGTTCTATTTTTTTTTTCTAAATTCTGGTAGTTAAGAGGAAATTGTTGGTAACTGAGAAATAAAGTGTTTATTAAATTTTGTTCGTAGTAAAAACAGAAAAAAGGAAGTATGTGTTTGTGTGTGTGGAAAAAAAAGGGGAAAAGGGGGGGGGGGTGCACCATAGTCGGGGAATAAAATATAATACGCTAGTAGTTTCAAAACCAGGATGGAAAATTTTCAAATACTTGGTGTAGGAGTCTTAACGTAATCACACATGATCCTGGAAATGGAATGCCATTATTTAAAAACAAGATTGAAACTAATAATTATTTAAATGTCAAAAAAATAAAAACAAATTAATAAAGTAAGAAAGCTTCTCCGACATGTTAATACATCACACTCTGCGTGTCAGATTCTCCGGAAAACCTAGGGCACGTTGAACTTTTCTTTGAGTGCGCTTGTAACCGTAGTGACGCGAGTTAGGGTTATGATAGAGAATAATGTCTGTGTTAACTGTATTACATTTGAACTTAATTTTTTTTTAATATTCATAACGGTGTAAAGTTCGGTTCATATCTGCATTCCTCCCCTTTCTTTCTTTCTTCTCTGCGTGGCAGCTTTGAGTGTAGTCATCCGTTTCCAAGGGAAGATTCTTGAAGATTTTCACCCTGCACTGATGTTGGCTTTATGGAATCAAGTCTTGACTTTAACACTGAACCGAACCTGCAGGGAAACCACGCCCACCGAGTTCTAGCCCATTCGTCTCGAGGGCCTGTAGTTAAACCACGCCCACCAAAATCTAGCTTATTTTCTCGATAGAAGAGATCCGAGGGTCTGCAGGGAAACCACGCCCACCAAGATCCAGCCCATACGTCTCGATAGGAGAGATCCGAGGGTCTTCAGGGAAACCACGCCCACGAAGATCTAGCTTATTTGTCTCGATAGAAGAGATCCGAGGGCCTGCAGGGAAACCACGTCCACCAAGATCCAGCCCATTCATCTCGATAGAAGAGATCCGAGGGCCTGCAGGGAAACCACGCCCACCAAGATCTAGCTTATTTGTCTCGATAGAAGAGATCCGAGGGCCTGTAGTTCAACCACGCCCACCAAGATCTAGCTTATTTGTCTCGATAGAAGAGATCCGAGGGCCTGCAGGGAAACCACGCCCACCAAGATCTAGCTTATTTGTCTCGATAGAAGAGATCCGAAGGCCTGCAGTTCAAGCACACTCACATTGATTTCATGATTGTATCTCGACAGAGAAATATATATTTCTTATTTCAATGCTGAACCGCCCCTGAAGTAAAACCACACCCATCTGAATCTAGAGCAGCAATCACGGGGAAAACAATTTCTCGGAAGGCTTTGAGGTTTCACTAAAAAACCTGGTGAAGTCTGCGGTATTGGTAGGCTCTTTATCTGCCACTCACAACGGCTGAGCTCAGTTGGTGAGCTTCTAAGCTCCCAGCCCCCAAAATGAGCTCCTACTTTGTAAACTCTCTCTCTGCTTGCTATGGACCCGGATCTGTGGGTCTAGACCCTTGCTCTGACGGTATTTCTGCATACGATGCAGGCGGAAGTCATTACCTCTCCCACCACCACCTAAATCAACAACATGCCCACCACCAACAGGCACACCCTCTACAACAACATCCTCAACACCATCATCAACAACACCAACAGCAACATCATCACCATCATCAACAACACAGTCCCAGCAACATCTACTCCCCGCCGTCCATGTATGGCGATGCGCGCTACTACAGCCAGCACCACAACAATCACCATCACCAGCACCACACACACCTTCACAGCCACCACCCACTCCACAACGGCTCCAGCAGCAACAGCAGCAACCACCGCCTGACGCCAGAGGCGAGGTATGGAGACCCGAGCACAGCAGCGGCTGTTGATTACTACTCCACCCTGCCCAGATTGAGCCACCTCCCACCTCGCTCGCCGACCCCGCCCCTTGTACACACGGGCAACCTAGGCACGCCCTCTTCCCCGCCCCTCTCATCTTCCTCATCATCACCGCCAGCCAAGGGGATCCTCGCACATCAACCTAACCACCGGAAATTAACAGCGGGAGGTGATATTGTCAACAACAATAACAACAACAACAACACACCCCCATCCTCCACACTAGAGAACTTGTCGCCAAATTCCCGAGGCGCCACTTCTATCCCCAACAGCAACATCTCCACCTCCAAAACCGGAACCAGAAACGGTAACAGTTGCAGCAACGACAGCAGCAACAGTTTCTACAGCAACAACTTCCTGGACGCTGACAGCAAGGCGGGGTGCGAGTCCCCCCCGCTCGGCCAGCGCCAGAAGCCGCCACAGACCGCTCACCTCCAGAACACACCCCAAGCCTCCTCTCCGCCATCATCGCCACCGTCAGCAACAACTGCCACCTCACAAAAACCGCACCAACAGGGGCGTCAGGCGGACATCAAATCCAGCGGATCTCCTGGTTCTCAGGGAGACCAGAGTAGCGGGCCCTTCCCGGCGCCTCAGATTTACCCTTGGATGAGAAGGATGCAATATAGTGCTGGTGAGAAACTTGTTATATTCACTTTTATAGGTTTTTTTTTTCTTGGTTTTGTTTTTGTTCTGGTCATCTTCTTACTCCTCCTCGTCCTCGTCCTCGTCCTCGACCTCGTCCTCTTCTTCTTCTTCTTCTTCTTCTTCTTCTTCTTCTTCTTCTTCTTCTTCTTCTTCTTCTTCTTCTTCTTCTTCTTCTTCTTCTTTTTCTTCTTCTTCTTCTGCTGCTGCTGCCGCCGCTGTTGTTGTTTTTTGTTTTTACTGATTTTTGTTTTTGTGGTGGTGATACTGGTGGTTGTGGTTTTGTTGTAAGATACTGTTGCAGCTGAATTTGATGTATTCCATGTTGCTTTTGTTTCGACTATTATTTTATGCTTTTTTTTGCATGTCACCGCCGATGTCGTGGTTGTTGACGTTGTGTCATTCTTTATGAAGTTTTCCTCGTTGCTGCTACGTTTTATCTTGTCCTAATTTCTGTCGTCTTTACTTCCATTGTTGTTACTGTGTTTCTCCTTCTGTTCAAGTGTATATTGATATTAAACTCTTCCTACCGTTGTTGTCGTTGTTGTTGTTGTTGTAATTATTGACCTATAAGCTGATGATAGGATGCCAACTTTAATAAGTCATCGAAACACGAGTTTCTCATCTTTTCCTGGGCATGAACCATGTCTGTATTGTAGCCTAACCAGTGTCTAAGATGTTAATTATTGCAGAGGT
>JAWDGP010006468.1:582500-620000 GCA_033675545.1 Elysia crispata
GCAACTAGTATTTTATCAACAATATATCCAGCAACTGAAAAAACCACACGCATTAGGTTCACCCGTCTTTTTTGTTTGTTTGTTTCATTTACTTTGCGATAATAATTTTTTATTGGAGTGAACATTCACTTAAGTAAAGACTCGTCCAATTTCTTGATCCCTAAGTTCTTAGAGTCCTTTCACTTTCGCCCAATGGGAAAATTCGTTTGTTAACTTCAAGTTACTTAAACAAAGTTTGGAAGAATTCATCCCGTGTTTTTGTCTGCCGAACTCCTCGCTTACTTTTCTGTCAGCTCGATGTGTGCAAAATGGTATAAGAATAAAGTTGGTCAGAACTTGTTTTAGTTATTAGAATATGCATATCTTTTATTACAAATGTCACGCATGGCTGGTTACTTTGGATTACGATGTAAGGTTTCAATACCTTGGTGTTCATGCAACTCAGAGAAGAAGAGAACAAGATTTGTTCAAAGAATTTATAAAATTAAGTTGTTAAGAAAAAGTGATTCGTAAATTGTTGTGCTATTTTTATTTTGCGGTATCATTCTGTGCACTAACTTGTCAATTGAAGATTCATGTAAGTTCATTTCATTAGATAAAGAGAGACGCGGTACTCGAAATGTCATAAAATTTGTCTGACGAGGTTAAAATTCTTTTAAGAAGATTCGTACATGTCAAAAAAAAAAAAAAAAAGAATGATATAGGGAATCTCAATGATGAACAGAAATTCTAGAATGTTCAAAACCATTGGCGGAACCCGTTTTGGTCAAAATCTGTATAAAATCGTAGGTTTTTGAGAAATGCCATTTCGAAAAGAGTTATGTCACTTTGTTGGAAGTCGTACGTTTTGTTCACAATTAGAAGCATTTCGAAGATCTAAACAGAACTAGATAATTTTATTGTAGAATGTTTTATAATGTGCACGTTTTATGTTTCGCCCCTTTCTTTTCTCTTCAAAGTTCACAACAATATGCATTTTTGCAGGCGCTATATAATTGCTTGATACTACCGACAACTTACGGTAGAGCTCGTACTTGACTTCCGACAAGGTAGCATAACTCTTCACATTTCCTATACACTACCCTATACACTACCCTATACACTACCCTATACACTACCCTATACACTACCCTATACACTACCCTATACACTACCCTATACACTACCCTATACACTACTATACACTACCCTATACACTACCCTATACACTACCCTATACACTACCCTATACACTACCCTATACACTCACCCTATACACTACCCTATACACTACCCTATACACTACCCTATACACTACCCTATACACTACCCTATACACTACCCTATACACTACCCTATACACTACCCTATACACTACCCTATACACTACCCTATACACTACCCTATACACTACCCTATACACTACCCTATACACTACCCTATACACTACCCTATACACTACCCTATACACTACCCTATACACTACCCTATACACTACCCTATACACTACCCTATACACTACCCTATACACTACCCTATACACTATACGCATGAAATGAATTAGTTGTTGATAGTCTAATTTATTGGAACACAAAGTGTTCAAACGCAGTGAATCATCATGGACATCCGACATTTAAATGATGAAATAAAACCCGAGTGATAACCTTTTATTTCTAGCCCCTATGTAGGCACTCGTAAGTTTTTCTGTGGCACACAGAACTGATATTTGGAAATCATAATTCTTTCACAACAGATATTAATGCTATGATTAAAAACTGCATCGTATAGGATAAAAAAAAAGTTGATTTTGAGCCTTGAAAATAGTGAGTCAGGATCTGTTATAGCTATCTCTTGTAACTCCTCTTTCCAAAGTGTAAAAGACATTTTTTTAAAATCTAATTATGATCTCTAACATTTCATATTCAGCTTGCATATGGTTAGGATTGGCAGCCTTACCAGTTCAAACCATCAGAGTTTCGACGACACGTTAAAAAAAGTCTGTAAAAGTGTAGATCTATATCTTTCTCTATAAGTTAATTTTTTTGGGTTATATTGCTGGAACTTGCTCAAAACTAGCCGAGATGACTTTTAACATGATAACCCAACTTACAGTCCTGGGTCTTTGGATATTACCTGACACAATGTCGCTAAGTAATGTTGATTGATAAAGCGATTGTACTGTAGATAATAAATAATACTTATAATGAATAAAATAATAAATTGATGAATGAATAAATCACAATATTAATAATGTCAACGATATTAACAACAGTCTTTATTACTAGTGCCAATACCACTGCTACTACTAATAATTATATTTAAAAAAATCATTTATGGAGAAGAATGTAAACGATTCATATATCACTAATGGAGGTATAAAATTTCTTTACTTCTTGTTGTTGTTATTGTTGTTGTTGTTGTTGTTATTATTGTTGTTGTTGTTGTTGTTGTTGTTGTTGTTGTTGTTGTTATTATTATTATTATTACAATTCACATTATTGTTGTTGATGTTGTTGTTGTTGTTGTTGTTGTTGTTGTTGTTGGTGTTATTTTTATTATTATTATTATTATTATTATTATTATTATTATTATTATTATTATTATTATTATTATTATTATTATTATTATTATTATTATTATTATTATTATTATTATTATTATTGTTGTTGTTGTTGTTGTTTCTATTAATATTTTTTTTCTTTGCTTATATTTTTTAACATAAAACATCATCATGAGCTTATATATATATTTTTAAGTTATTTTCTCCGTAAAAAACTTTTCCTTAAACCATTATGGTGGAATGAAACTACCAAGCAGATCCTTAATATCAATATATGTCTATGTTATAAACATGATATACTAAACGTAAATCTATTCTGTGAAGCTCATCCTTTTGATTCGCACTAGTTGGGACTTGGAAACTTTGACTCTCACCTGTCCCGCTCTCTCGCCTAATGAAGGTGAAACTAGCATAATTATAAGGAACCTTTTTTATGCAATCATATTTTAAAAAATCAAGCAAACACTCGTTCCACTTGTTTAAACCCGTTTTGGTGTCTCAAGGATAAGACCGTTGCTATCAAAATGAATAAAGATCATTAATAAGCATGGAGTCATTTGTTGCACAAAAAATAAGTAAATAAAAAAAAATAAATCAAAAGAAAGAAAGATAATTCAAATTTTAAGAATCATGAAAGTCTTAAGTTAAAATTATAATTCTTTATTAATTTTCTTTTGAATCTATCATAGCATCGTGCGAATTGCAAGCTTCAATTTATTTCTTCTATCACTCACAAATGGATCGAAAACTCCTTACTGGTGAACCCACTCGCCTGAAAGTTAAGAGAAAAAAAAACAAGAGGTTTTATTTAAGCTTTGCACCCTTGGAATCCTTCAGATAAAGTTATGTTTAATTTTCACAATTTACTCAAAGTCTTTAAGCTTATAAGTCGCAGACCTCACAGCCGAATCTACTAGAAACACACGAAGAAGTGAAAGAGTGCAGCGCAAAAATCTGGCGAAGCGAACTAGGCCACTCGATAGAGAGCACTTGTTCATTTTTTTAAAATTTATTTGTTTATTTGTTTATTATTTTTTTTTTGTAAGGACCTGTTTGAACTTTATAACGTAAACTGCGAGAAACACGCGTGAAGAAAAAATTCTGAGAGCTGAACGTGCCTAGAAACTCTGGCAAGTCAGAGCCAGACTAAACAGCCACAGACCTGCCTCTTAGGATTTGCGCAGGTTAAAATTAAAAAAAAAATAATGATAATAAAATTATGTAATATTGAATTTATTTAAAAAGAAATAAAAGTATGCAAAATATTCCACATGTTTCGTGAAATATTCCTTATTTCAAAAGAACTCAAAAATGTAAAAAAAAAAAATGACAATTCATTCAACTATTGAAAATGAAAAACAGATATTTTTGCTTAGTTGTATCGTTAAAAGGAAAAAAAAATATTTTAATGTGCTGTTAAATCCATTAAATTAAATCCTGGCAAACTTTTGATATGTGTTTAACGTAATTTAGATCAACGAATGTCGCATTATTGTGCACAGACTCGTGACTGTTATCATTCTATTAATATCTAAGTCAGTGATTCTCAACTCTGCTGGAGATATCAAACCCCACCAGTTTCATGTACGGATTCATCGAACCCCTCTTTAGTGAAATATAAAACATGATTTTTTTTTGAAAATCAAGACAGAGAAATATATTTTTTTTAACTGGCTCTGCCGAACCCCTGAGATCGACCCACTGAACCCCAAGGGTTCAATCGAACCCAGGTTAAGAACCACTGATGCAAGTCTTAGTCAGTTTGGTCGAGGCTTTCTCATCAAACAAACTTTTCATAGATGCTGATATTTATTTTTCTTCTACACTCCTCCTGTTCTTCACTCATCGCCATCTACTTTTTTTTCCTCTCTCTCTCTCTCTCTCTCTCTCTCTCTCTCTCTCTCTCTCTCTCTCTCTCTCTCTCTCTCTCTCTCTCTCTTTTACTCTCTCTCTCTCTCTCTCTCTCTCTTTACTCTCTCTCTCTTTTTTTTATTCTCTCCCTCTCTCTCTTTTTTTAACTCTCTCTCTCTCTTTTACTCTCTCTCTCTCTCTCTCTCTCTCTCTCTCTCTCTCTCTCTCTCTCTCTCTCTCTCTCTCCCTCCCTCCCGCCCTCAGTTTGCCTTTAACTCTTTCGTTGCGGTCTTGTCTAGCTAGACCAGTCCTGAGAATTCTGTAAATGCACAATATTTTTTTTTTTAATTTCACTGTCTGGTGAAACACCTGCCGCCGTTTCATGGTGAAAATTGTATTTACAAAACAAAACGGAAATAGCTCAATAAGAAAGGACACACAAAAGAATAAAAAATTTTTTTTCTGAGTTCAGTTTGTCACGTGGCTAATTTGTTACATTAAACAAAACAAAAACAAAAAAAGAAAGACAAAAACAACCAAATAAAAAAAAACAACAAAAACAAAACAAAACAGAAAAAAACAAGAAAAAACAAAGAGACGTAAGCCTCATACATGAATGGTTACATTAGTTGGATGAATAGAGTTAATTACCCGAAATAAATAAATAAGTAAATGAATAAATAAATAAATAAATAAATAAATAAATAAATAAATAAATAAATAAATAAGAAAGAAAAAAGCATAATTACACTCTTTATTCGAAACTTAAAAAAGAAAGAAAATTTTACAGGAAAAAAAATAAGAGGTGAAAATAATTTTAAAAATGGAAAAGAAAAATGAAAAGGACGAGAATAAAGAGCGAAACGTGTCTGCAAAGAGAAGGAGCGTGTGAAGATTCCAACCAGACGTAAAACACAAGCGTCAAAATGGCTCATAGTTTCGCCCTTGGCTCTGACAAATAACACTGCGAGGCTAATGTTGGGAAACCCGTCCGTCCGTGGAGCCATCTTTACTAACAGTGACCCCGTCCACTGGCGATAGAATATCAATTTAAATGAGCAGAGTTACCCCTCTTCAGATCCGGGGACTCCGTCGCGATATTGACTGCCCCCCGGAAGTGAAACTGTGACAGGAAGTTACTCCACTGCCTGCTCACGGCTGCTGAATATTCATACGCCCCGCTGTTGGTAGCGAAAATTAATGATGGGAAGTTCTTGCGAAAAGGCCCATTAAGAATGTAGGACTAGGATATGTTTGACCCGCCAAGTAAATACAGCGATGGCGTCCTCTTTGATAAAATAATTATAATATTATCTTATCAATTGTTACCCCTGACAGTATATTTAACATTTAACTTAATTTCGATCGGTTGGAAGTTCCCTTATCTCGTCTTTAACGTTTACGATGCTGTTTTATCTTCTCCTTCTCTGATTTTCAGTCTGTCTGTAAGTAAGTCTGTCTGTCTATCTCTTTTGTTCAAGCTTTGGCGTCCTCTCCACCTCTTTCTCTCCCCAACTTTTCGATCGCCTTCCTCTCTCTCACACATTTTTTCTTGAAAGACCTCTAGATCAAATCTCAATATTATTTCATTGTTTCTACCCTGTGACATAATGATAATTTCAAATCCTTTTTCTATGGAAACACCTATAACATAATTATAACCTCAAGCCTAAATTACAAAATCCTTTTCCTATAGAAACATCTATAACATAATTATAACCTCAAGCCTAAATTACAAAATCCTTTTCCTATAGAAACATCTATAACATAATTATAATCTCAAACCCAAATTACAAAATCCTTTTCCTATGGAAACATCTATAACATAATTATAATCTCAAGCCCAAATTACTAAATCCTTGCCCTATGGAAACATCTATAACATAATTATAATCTCAAACCCAAATTACAAAATCCTTTTCCTATGGAAACATCTATAACATAATTATAATCTCAAGCCCAAATTACTAAACCCTTTCCCTATGGAAATATCTATACCACAATTATAATCTCAAGCCCAAATTACAAAATCTTTTTCCTATCCTTACCTCTGTAGTTATTATTAGTCCGATTATCTTCTTTACTTTACCCCACCGCACACGCGGGTTTTAATGTTTCTTTACTCGAATTCCACACTCAGGCAACTGCGATATGCAAAACTAAAGAACTTTTCATCTAATTTCAATACCCAATTCAACACAGGTATAATGAGCAGTGCAAAAAAACAAACAAACAAACAAATAAAAAAAAATAAAAAAAAAAACAAAAAACGAGCACAATTTCTATGGAAGACATAGAAAAAAAAAACTCAGTCTAAATCGAGCCCTGTGTAGGAAATGTTTCCAATGAGCGAATGATAATTCTGTGAAAAGTTTTAACGTCCCCTAAGTTTGCCGAGGAATCTCATGCGCAGAACGAGCCAATGGAAGCTTCTATAGCTGTCGCTGGTTGTGATGATGTGTGTAGCAGGATTGGTGTATGTAGAATCATCATAAACGACATCTGCAGCTTTCATGATATAATTTAAATCTTTTCTCATTGATCCTATAAACATATAACACACTCTTCCTACTATAAAATTCTTCGGGAATCTTAGATTATGGCGATTTTTTTTTTGACAAAGAATCAACACTTTTAGTTTGTTCTGACATCTTTTCTTCACAGCCATACCTAGATCTACATTCCCCCCCCGCCCCCTCCTACTTTTTTTTTCCCCCTTAGCTTCTTTTTACCCCTCCTCTTTCCTTTTCCCCCGATATTGTAAATGATCTGAAGTGCCATATAATAATGCTTCAACTTGTCTTGTGTGGTGTTTGTTACTTTATCGTAGCTCAAACACAAAGTCCCACTCCAGTGAAAACGTGAAGTTCGTGTAACATGACATATTGGCGAATCGGATTCTCTCCCCCTTGCCATTCACTGACATTTTAGTGGACACAGAGCGCGATCTGTCACGACCTCTCAACACATCTATAAAATATGCTAACGACAGACAGCTCCTAATAGGAGTCTCAGATATCTTCGCGGCTTGGAAGTTATGAGCAGCTTAGTCGACGAGAATATTTAGATGATCAAAGTCTGGCGCAGAGGGGCTGTGGCGAGGAGGAGGGAATGGTGGAAATGAAGAGACAAGAAAGAAGAAGGAGGAAATAAAAAGAGCAAGAGTGGAGAGAGAGAGTGGTGTAGAGAGGTGCTAGAGATGGATATGATGATGGTGATGATGAGCGAGACAAAGACAGACAAAGGGAGAAGGGAAGAGATGGAGGGAGATGGGAAATAGACGAGAGAGAGAGAGAGAGAGAGAGAGAGAGAGAGAGAGAGAGAGAGAGAGAGAGAGAGAGAGAGAGAGAGAGAGAGAGAGAGAGAGAGAGAGAGAGAGAGAGAATTGGTTATCAAAGAGAGACGAGAAGGTTGAGTGTGAGAAATAGAGAAAGATAGGATGCGAAAAGGTTTGAGAGACGCAAGCCTGTTGGTATTGTGTCGATGCATTCTACCTGCTATCTCTCTCTCACTCTCTCTCTCTCTTCTTCTTCTTCTTCTTCTTCTTCTTCCTCTCTCTCTCCCTCTCTCTCTCTATCTCTCTCTCTTTCTTGAATTCTCTTACTCTCGATATATATTTCTAATTTCCTCTCATTCACCCTCCTTCTCTCTTGGTGCCACCAACATCTCTTCACACACACACACACACACACACCACACCACCATCATCTTCACCAAAACAACAACAGCATTGACCAATCTTGTTGTTGACACTCGACGAGTCGCTAACAAGGGGAGGTCACTCCAGGAGTTGTAAATCAAACTGCCCCCAGCAGCACACAATAGCCTGTCCCTCTGTCGTCCATGCGAGGAGAGTATTGTCCAGCTGATTGCCCACTCGCCTGGGGGCTTTGATCTCCCTGGACACAGACCAAGTCGTCTGCTGTGGGAGATTTGAGAGAAAAAATTTTTTTTTTGGTTCGGGGGAGCGTAGTTTGATCTCTGGTTCTACGAGCGTTCTTGCCAGAAAAAATGAGAGAGAAAGAATGGGGAATGGTATGGAAGAGGAAGAGAGAGAGTGGGAGAAAGAGATGGAGGGAGAGAAAGACAAAGTGAGAGAGAGAGAGTAAGAGAGAGGGAGAAGAAGGGAGACAGAAAAAGAAAAACGAGAAAGCAAGTGGGAGGGGATACATACTAAACATGAAATCCCCAAGAAGAACAAAAAGTAAGAAAACAAATGAATCAAACTACAGTAACACCACCATCAACACAGGAAAGAAGAAGTAAAAATAATAAAAGATAAAAAAAATGTAAAAAACAACATCAACAAAACAGTACTGTAAGCTTAGAACCGACTAACCAGATTTCACTCACTTCCACACATCTATCCTTCTCACCTCCTCCCCCCCCCTCTCTCTCTCTCTCTCTCTCTCTTTCTCTCTCTCTCTCTCATTTAAATTCTTCCTCTCCCTGTTCTTCTCCGCTCCCCCTCTCTCTCTCTCTCATTTCAGTCCTTCCTCCCCCTTGTTCTTCCCCGCTCCCTCCCTTCTCCCCGTAAATCATATTGTCCTCCAGCCCCGCCCATCTGGCTCACTCGGAGTAAACCCTCTGGCGAGATTCTGGAGACGTCAGCCTGTGGAGAACACGCTCCACAACCCATCTCCTCCGTCAGGCCCATGAGGATCCCCACAACCCATCTCTCTCTGCCCGGTCAGTATGGGTTAGACACCTCCCAGAATTTATTGCCGCGGACACTTTGATTGGCAGTTGACCACCGCGACATGGCTGTGGTCTGCCCCTCGATGACCATTTGACCAAGGGGCCGGACGCCTCGGACACCAGAAGACCAATTACCTGAGGCCATCGGTGTGTCCATGTGGCGCGCGAGAGTGACCAGGTCGATTCAGAAGGGTCATTTTGTTGTCTGGTCATCGTTTTGCTAACACAACTACTAAGCGCTTTAAAAATTAAGGTTGATGGACAACAAGACATCTGTGAAAACCTCCCCAAAAATGTTGTAGATGAATCAATGTCGTTTTTCCCAGGTTAAGTTGCAGAGGTTGCCATTGTGGTTATAATAATTTTTTTTTTTATGTGATTCTCTTTGAGATAAGGCTGTTTATCGAAATGAGAGCAATTTCAAATCTTCTTCTTCGTCTTCTTCTTTTTCTTCTTGTTCTTGTTCTTGTTCTTGTTCTTCTTGTTCTTGTTCTTGTTCTTCTTGTTCTTCTTGTTCTTGTTCTTGTTCTTGTTCTTGTTCTTGTTCTTGTTCTTGTTCTTGTTCTTGTTCTTCTTGTTCTTCTTGTTCTTCTTTTTCTTGTTCGTGTTCTTCTTGTTCTTCTTGTTCTTCTTGTTCTTGTTCTTGTTCTTCTTCTTCTTTTTCTGTTATTACCGTTTTTTTTCCCCTTTTCTTCCATGCTAATGACGGTTCATCAAAACAGCTTGTGAGACTAAAGAACTATCTCTCGGTGCTGAATATTTGGAGGACAATTAATAATCTTTATGGTAAAAAACCAGTTTTATCAAAAGAATAACTTTAAACACTGTCCTAAATACCGCTCGGGAAAGCTCAATTTTCCTCCACATGTCGAAATCGTTCATTGAGATCAGGATAATTTCACGGAGCTGCCGAAAGCCTGACGGAAGTCAATCTGATCGGTGTTTAGAGGAAAATCAATCTTGTGTAACGGAGGAGGAAAAAATGTTACGGTTAAGGAACCACAGCCTCTGGTCGATTGGAGAGGGGGGAAGGGGGGAGGGGGGGGGGGAAGTAATAGGAGGAGAGGAAGATGGAAGGAGGCTTGAATTAAAGAATACCTGTCGGGGTTAGAGGTCAACCATAAACCAGGCGTGTCATCATCGGGTTCCCTGGGCCAGTGACCAATGCCCAGTGACCTGATTACTGCAACATTGTGTTCTCTACAGCTGACCAGGGAGAAGAGAAGGAGAGAATCATACGGGAGGGGGTGGGGGGAGGGTCGGCTCAGTGAATATATTCGCTACGTCTCTGAGGTACAAAGAGGATGCTGATTCAACATGAGAGGGAATAATAAATGGAGGTATTTGGATTTCAAGGCTGTAAGCCTGATGTCTAGGCTAATAAAATATGAGAGATAAATTATATTTAACTTTTGATAATGAAAAAAAGATTTATGTTTAGAATGTAATTTATGTAGTGTGTTTTCGAGAGAGCTGCCTGCCTCGAGAAAGCAAGGGGGGTAGAGAGGCAGACAGAGAGAGAGAGAGAGAGAGAGAGAGAGAGAGAGAGAGAGAGAGAGAGAGAGAGAGAGAGAGAGAGAGAGAGAAAGAGAGAGAGAGACAGACAGACAGACAGAGAGAGAGGCAGACAGACAGACTGACAGACAGAGAGACAGATGTAGACAAAGACAGAAACGCACCGTAGAGGGACAAACATGCAGAAAAGATTGCATTCCATGCATTCCGCGTATTGCAATTTATGTACGATTTCCTGGAGGACTGGTGAGCACCTCTACCTGATGCTCTGAGTAATTTTTATACGACTCCAGCATTTTCCATAGAATCTTGTCTTACCAAAGTTGTAGCTGTTAGTACTAGACTAAGTCTGGCAACGCAAGGTCTGGCAGAGACCTGGCCTGGCTAACTGTTTCATTGAGAGTTTAAAAAAAAACCTAATAATAATAATGATAATAATAATAATAATAATAATAATAATAATAATAATAATAATAATAATAATAATAATAATAATAATAATAATAATAATAATAATAATAATGATAATAATAATAATGATGATGACGATGATGATGATGATGATGATGATGATGATGATGATGATGATGATGATGATGATGATGATGATGATGATGATGATGATGATGATGATGATGATGTTAATAATAATAATAATAATAATAATAATAATAATAATAATAATAATAATAATAATAATAATAATAATAATAATAATAATAATAATAATAATAATAATAATTAAAGAAAAATAGCAAAATGAATAGGTCCATTAAAATTAAGAAAATATAACCACCACAACCACCATGAAGACATCAAAAAGTAAAAAAAAAAAAGAACAACAACAACAACTACAACAAAAAATAATCAAACAACAAACACTTAAAATACAAATTTATGCGCGTTTTCGATGCCTTCCTTACCATAAAATTTCCGCATAAATTTTGTTGAGTGACAAAATCAACAATCATGTTGGTTACTTTGTGAGAATGAAAAACGAATTCATAATTCAAGTCAAGAGGAACAAACATGCGGCAAAATGGAACCCTTTTCTCTGAATCGCATTCTTCGATTTTTACTGCGTTCGAAATCAAGTCCCAAGAACTGATGTACTCTATCTTAAAGCTTAATAGGCGTGGCTTGATAAAATTGATTTAAAAGTTAAAAAAAATTTTTTTTTTAAATTGAAACGACAGCGGAAGTATTCTTCTTCTAAGTGCCTGGTCTTGTCTCGGCAAGGCGATGGGTGCCGTATCGAAGTGCAGGTTCGATCCCTGTTCATTCAATTAGCCCAAATGTTTTCACGTCTTTTGTGTTATTTGTCGGAGTCGAGTGAGACCTAGGTCTGTGGTTGAATTTTTCTGTACTGTTTGTTTCTTTATAAATTTACAATCACTTGTATCTTTAGATCCTTAGGTCTAGCTCCGCCTGTCTAAGCCTTTATCGTTGTTTGACTGCCCTCTCTCTCTCTCTCTCTCTCTCTTTCTCTCTCTCTCTTTCTCTCTCTCTCTCTCTTTCTCTCCCTCTGTCTCTCTCTCTCTTTCTCTCCCTCTCTCTCTCTCTTTCCCCCTCCCTCTCTCTGCCCATCCTTTTCTCTAGATCTAACTCCCCCCACCTGACCCTCTGACCCCCCACTCTCCCACTCCATGCCAAGTTGACCGCTATCAAACAAGTAAATTAATGAAGAGATCATGTCACCGGCCTCTGCCAGGGACGGATACTAATGACATGACAAGACATGTCACCCTGATCGCTGATGACAGTTTGAGCCTCAAGGCCACTAGAAGGGAAATCTTCTGGGAGAGACAGTAAATTTAGCAATCAAGGGACATAATATCCACAGAACTGTCTAAAACCTCTTCCTAACTTTTTTCTTCTGCTCTACCTAGTCTTTATTTTGCTCTCTCTCTCTCTTTTCCTTCCTTCTATTCTTTCCTCCTATTTTCTACCGTTCTCTCTCTCTCTCTCTCTCTCTCTCTCTCTCTCTCCTTCTCTCTCTCTCTGCCTACACATCTCTCCGTATCCCTCTTATTTTGTCTGCGCATTTCTCTCCTTTTCCTACAACATTTTAGGCACCGTACTTTGAATATTCAAAGCATGACCAAGACCACCTTAAGACCAGATGACGCTGTTGATGGACAGTGACAACTTTGTTTCCAAATAGATTAAAATCAAAGTTTACAATCTGAAAATTTAGTTAAGAAAATTATTTTTACTGGCTGAAAACCCTGTTCAAAGAATGGGACCCTGGTGTCAATCTGCCTGTCTATCTTTACCAAGAATCTAAGCATCTCTTTACAGAATCTAGATCTAAATCGCTTTTTAAAATTCTAAGCCTGTAAGTAAAATCTAGATCTTAACCTTTTGATCTGAGTCTAGCTGCTGTTAGTATCTAGGCTCTAGATGGAATCTTTACCCAAGTAACTTTTGTAGATTGTTTAATTATAATATCACCGTTTAACATGTAGATCTATTCGAGACGGTTTTAGAACTGAAGGACTACTTTCAGTTTCATTCCTGCTATCCCTACGCAGATGCTTACAGAAAGTAGTTCGCACATTCACCTTTTCCTTTTAAGAAAATAATAATTATACTTTTGCCTTTACTTTTCCAAAATCACTATTTGGGAGAAAAATAATATTAGCCTACCGCTCCAACCTCTAGGACAATTTATATCTACATGCCAAAATTGACTTGCCTAGGTGATCTAGAAATGCTTGGTTAGATAGTCCTCATTTTTCGCCTAGCTCAATATTATATATAGAAGAATAATTACGCCTGATTAGCGGCCAGAAAGAGAGAGAGAGAGAGAGAGAGAGAGAGAGAGAGAGAGAGAGAGAGAGAGAGAGAGAGAGAGAGAGAGAGAGAGAGAGAGAGAGAGAGAGAGAGAGAGAGAGAGAGAGAGAGAGAGAGAGAGAGAGAGAGAGAGAGAGAGAGAGAGAGAGAGAGAGAGAGAGAGAGAGAGAGAGAGAGAGAGAGAGAGAGAGAGCCAGGCCTAGTTTGCTCATTTCGTTAGTTTTTTACTCTCTAATTTTCTCAAAGAATCTTATTCGGACCCATCAATTTTTCCATCAGTTCAAGACTAAGGCTGGTTTGATGAAACCCAATTCTTCACCGCATTGTCAGACCAGGAATTGAACCTTCTACCAGCCTCTCTATTGACAACCCAACTCTTTACCGACTGAGCCTTCTGTCAGGCCATGAACAATTATTTTTTTGTTCAGAAACCAATTTTAAACTCCGACATGCTCACACAAAATAGCGTCCACCATTATCTTCTTTCAGATCTCATCTTCCTTCTTGTTTATACCTGCTCTACCAAGTTGAGACAGAAATCTCCCACGATAAATGACTTCTAGAAACCAATAGTCATTTTTTCTTCTGGCCGATCGCCTGGTGTAGAAAATGATGACTGTTATGGACTTTCTGAGTTTCTCCGTTCAGCCCAGCCCACCGCTGACGCCAATCATCGGCGTGCTTGTGATCAGGTTTCTACCGAACGCTAAATGGTGGGCTATGGTGAGCCGTGTATTGTCTTGCAGCATCAGTGTTACTCTCACTGGAAGTCCACCGAGGCTGTAAAAACCCGTTATCTGAAAACAGTGTCTCCCTCTGTCATTTTATCTCTCACTCCGTCTCTCTCGCTCTCTTTATCTCTCCCACTTTCTGTCTATGTCTCCTTCTGTCTCTCTGTCTCTCTTTTTCTCTTTCCCACTTTCTCACGCGCCCCTCTCTCTCTCTCTCTCTCTCTCTCTCTCTCTCTCTCTCTCTCTCTCTCTCTCTCTCTCTCTCTCTCTCTTCCTTTCTGCGTTATAAATCAAAGTAAACTAATCTTACAAGAAAATAATATTAATATTGCTTTCAGTAAAACAGTGAGTGAGAGAGAGAGAGTATACTCTAGGATTAGTCTGTAAATGAGACAGAATTAAGTCTGAGAAGAAAACTCCTGAGCTCTGGATTGGCTAGCGCGATCAGGTGACATCGAAAACCTTGGTCAGCTGATGAGATTTTGCCGTCTGCTGCAAACAGTTATCTCCCCTTGCAGGTCGGATGTTCTAAACAATTTGCGAGTTTAGAAAGTTAAAAACTCTTGTGTCTCTCTCAGTCGGGGAAGTAATTTTGAGAAGCCAGGCCTCAAGGTCGCATCATCTACGTTTTTCAGAGAATGACAAAGTCGTAACGACGGACACAGGAGACGCTATGCGTGATTTATTTTGTCTCTAGCGATAAACCAAACCGATATGTCGACTGTTTCTTTACTTCTTTCTTAATGCGTGCACTATAAAGTCAAAACAACATAACAGAGACGATATCAGCTAAATACCAAGTTAAAATAATAAAAAAAAACAAAACAAACAACAACAACAACAACAACAACAGCAACAACAACAACAGCAACAACAACATCACGTCCCTCCCTTCCCCCCCCTCTCCCGCCGGAAAAAAAAATCTCTTAGCTCTTCCAAAGATTTCTGTTAAAACATATAATTATATGTTCAGTACCACGTGACTGTCCACCTGAGCTGGTGTGACGACCACGATGATGTTAATAAAAAATGCCCATGTTGTCTTACAGCTTTAACCATGTGCACAAAGGCCTTAGGTAATAAAGCTGTAAGAGGGTATCGTAGAAATTTACCCGGAGAAGAGAGTTTGCTCTGTCAACCAGACATCTCTATTTGTGGGGAGAGTAAAATCGCCAACAATTTCATGGAATAATAATTTAAAAAAAAAACAACACAAAACAAAACGACAAAACATGGCTGTATAAAAACGACATTATTGGCTTCGATCAGATACAAGATTATATATATATATATATATTTTTTTTTTTTTTTTTTTTTTAACTCACAACATAAAATTAAACAAAAAAAAATACGTCTTTGTTTTTATATCATGAGCATACGAATTATGCGTGCAAACTCCCCATACACTTTATGTAAACTGTGTTCTGTCTACGCATTCATCCCACATAATTCTGTGGTACTATTGACCATAACCATAGTGTACCCATTGTGTAACTTCACACCCCATAGACTGTACGATTAAATATAACATTTTTTTAGATGGCATGTAAAGAGATACTGCTAAGGCAGCTTTCAGTAGGCCTATTATTCCTATTGTTCATAGATCTACTTTCTAATGTTAGAGTGTCTGATTTGGAATCAGAGAACACAACAATTTTTATTTTTGTTGATCCTCTGGAACGCCGTGTTAAAGCATTTTACTACTGATTGTATGTCTATGATATCTGCTTCATAGTTACAGCAGATTAGTTCACATGTAGGCCTATACCATAGACTTTTCTGGATATAATGTCTGTGAAACATAACCTACAGTTACAGTAGGCACTGACCGTTTCTCAAACAATGCTGAACCATCAATACAACTATAGTTATGTAAATAAAAAAAAATTATATATATATATATATATATATATATATATATATATATATATATAACAGTAAAGTACTTCATCCCCACAATGTACTGCTACTGTAACAACGCTGAACATACTCGTGTACTGTAAGGAATGCAGATGGTCGGGTTAGAACATCCGACCTGATACTTGCCCTGACATTCTTTGCGGCTTCGACCAACACACCCACGTCATGTCAACCAGTTTGTGGCCTCATTTGATCAGTTCCGCCTTGTTCTACGGGGGCTTGGTTAATATATTATAAAAAGGCCTGAGCGTACCTCGTTGTTAATAGATTATATTAAAAAGAAACCAATCAAAGGAATTTCCATTCTAAATTGACCTGCTAGTATCATAACTGGAGACTTAAGTGGTGTCATCGATCTAATGTGGAGTTAAGTTCACGATAAGTAGGACCATGTTCATTCATACCCAGTCAATCCCTCTAGCACGCATCATATTTATAGTCCGGTTCTGACGAAACGTGTATCCTAACAGCATCTTCCATTCTGCATACCCTCTAGTCTGGGCATATTTGGTCTATTTTATACCTCCACTTCAAAGATCCTCAACAAAGCCATTCTTTACACGAATACACTAAATGGAACCTGACGTTATATATTCTCTTCCTTCTCTCCACACGAAATCTTACGTGCAAAATACACAATTTCTACATCATGAAAAACTGCCTTGATAGTCACCGGTTTTAACTTCCATTCTCGCATCTTCTACCTTGACTGTTGACAATCCCCACCCAGCATGTCTACTTTGTTTATTAGTTTTCTCCTAGCTTGTCTATGGGCATGTGGAAGGTACCTTAACTTTGTTTATTAGTTTTCTCCTAGCTTGTCTATGGGCATGTGGAAGGTACCTTAACTTTGTTTATTAGTTTTCTCCTAGCTTGTCTATGGGCATGTGGAAGGTACCTTAACTTTGTTTATTAGTTTTCTCCTAGCTTGTCTATGGGCATGTGGAAGGTACCTTAACTTTGTTTATTAGTTTTCTCCTAGCTTGTCTATGGGCATGTGGAAGGTACCTTAACTTTGTTTATTAGTTTTCTCCTAGCTTGTCTATGGGCATGTGGAAGGTACCTTAACTTTGTTTATTAGTTTTCTCCTAGCTTGTTCATGGGCATGTGGAAGGTACCTTAACTTTATTTATTAGTTTTCTCCGAACTTGTCTATGGGCATGTGGAAGGTACCTTAACTTTGTTTATTAGTTTTCTCCTAACTTGTTCATGGTCACGTGGAAGGTACCTTAACTTTATTTATTAGTTTTCTCCTAACTTGTCTATGGGCATGTGGAAGGTACCTTAACTTTGTTTATTAGTTTTCTCCTAACTTGTCTATGGGCATGTGGAAGGTACCTTAACTTTATTTATTAGTTTTCTCCTAACTTGTCTATGAGCATGTGGAAGGTACCTTAACTTTATATAATAGTTTTCTCCTAACTTGTTCATGGGCATGTGGAAGGTACCTTAACTTTGTTTATTAGTTTTCTCCTAACTTGTCTATGGGCATGTGGAAGGTACCTTAACTTTATTAGTTTTCTCCTAACTTGTTCATGGGCATGTGGAAGGTACCTTAACTTTGTTTATTAGTTTTCTCCTAACTTGTTCATGGGCATGTGGAAGGTACCTTAACTTTGTTTATTAGTTTTCTCCTAGCTTGTCTTTGGGCACGTGGAAGGTACCTTAACTTTGTTTATTAGTTTTCTCCTAACTTGTTCATGGGCACGTGGAAGGTACCTTAACTTTGTTTATTAGTTTTCTCCTAGCTTGTCTATGGGCATGTGGAAGGTACCTTAACTTTGTTTATTAGTTTTCTCCAAGCTTGTCTATAGGCACGTGGAAGGTACCTTAACTTTGTTTATTAGTTTTCTCCTAGCTTGTCTATGGGCATGTGGAAGATACCTTTACTTTGTTTATTAGTTTTCTCCTAACTTGTTCATGGGCATGTGGAAGGTACCTTAACTTTGTTTATTAGTTTTCTCCTAACTTGTTCATGGGCACGTGGAAGGTACCTTAACTTTGTTTATTAGTTTTCTCCAAGCTTGTCTATGGGCAGGTGGAAGGTACCTTAACTTCATAATAGTTTTCTCCAAGCTTGTCTATGGGCAGGTGGAAGGTACCTTAACTTCATAATAGTTTTCTCCAAGCTTGTCTATGGGCAGGTGGAAGGTACCTTAACTTTGTTTATTAGTTTTCTCCTAACTTGTTCATGGGCATGTGGAAGGTACCTTAACTTTGTTTATTAGTTTTCTCCTAACTTGTTCATGGGCATGTGGAAGGTACCTTAACTTTATTTATTAGTTTTCTCCTAACTTGTTCATGGGCATGTGGAAGGTACCTTAACTTTGTTTATTAGTTTTCTCCTAACTTGTCTATGGGCATGTGGAAGGTACCTTAACTTTGTTTATTAGTTTTCTCCTAACTTGTTCATGGGCACGTGGAAGGTACCTTAACTTTGTTTATTAGTTTTCTCCTAGCTTGTCTATGGGCATGTGGAAGGTACCTTAACTTTGTTTATTAGTTTTCTCCAAGCTTGTCTATGGGCACGTGGAAGGTACCTTAACTTTGTTTATTAGTTTTCTCCTAGCTTGTCTATGGGCATGTGGAAGATACCTTTACTTTGTTTATTAGTTTTCTCCTAACTTGTTCATGGGCATGTGGAAGGTACCTTAACTTTGTTTATTAGTTTTCTCCTAACTTGTTCATGGGCACGTGGAAGGTACCTTAACTTTGTTTATTAGTTTTCTCCTAGCTTGTCTATGGGCACGTGGAAGGTACCTTAACTTTGTTTATTAGTTTTCTCCTAGCTTGTCTATGGGCACGTGGAAGGTACCTTAACTTCATAATAGACTATAGTGTAATAGCTATATCCAATCTGAACCCTCTTATTATAAGTGAGGCCTCTCCTCTTAAGGTATAGAAACAAACCCAGTCTGGGCAAAAAAGACAAAACAAAAAACAACCCAACTTTTTCATGTCTCTCATTTCTTTTCCCCCTTTTGTACTTTATCCAAATTTCTTTGTCACCGTAAAAGATTTTACGAGAAATCAAAGAGGCGTTATATCTTTCAAAGAAACAGATCCAACATACCCTTATGATTGAGAATCAGATAATTATGTTGGAAAACAGCCTTTTCAATGTTGATTAAAGAATCATGAGGCAGTTAGAAATACTACACAGGTATAATATTAAAAGACTTTTGTTGAAATTATTCGCCTGCATTATTAATACTAAAAGCCTTAAGAGGGATTCGAACCGACATTAAAAACTTTTCTTCGACACCCATTGCTTTGCCATTGGAAGATAAGTCTATATAAAAAACTATTATAAAGTTTCGCCAATATATTTTTGTTCGGCACCCGTAGGTTTGCCATTGGAAGATACTCAAGATAGATCTAGATACAAAACTCTTATAAAGTTTCGCCAATATATTTTTCTTCGACACCCGTAGGTTTACCATTGGAAGATACTCAAGATAGATCTAGATACAAAACTATTATAAAGTTTCGCCAATATATTTTTCTTCAACACCCGTAGGTTTGCCATTGGAAGGTACTCAAGATACAAAGCTATTATAAAGTTTCGCCAATATATTTTTTGTTCGACACCCGTAGGTTTGCCATTGGAAGATAGATCTAGGTACAAAGCTATTATAAAATTTCGCCAATATATTTTTCTTCGACACCCGTAGGTTTGCCATTGGAAGATAGATCTAGATACAAAGCTATTATAAAGTTTCGCCAATGTATTTTTTTCTTCGACACCCATAGATTTGCCTTTGGAAGATAGATCTAGATACAAAGCTATTATAAAGTTTCGCCAATATATTTTTTTGTTCGACATCCATAGGTTTGCCATTGGAAGATAGATCTAGATACAAAGCTATTATAAAGTTTCGCCAATATATTTTTTCTTCGACACCCATCACTTTGCCAGTGGATGGAAGATAGATGTAGATAGTTACAAAACTATTGTAAAGTTTCGCCACTTCTCCGCCTATTATAACTAGATCTAGATTTCCCGCACGAGCCGCAAAGTTCTGGGGAAAAATGTGGCAGAGCGTCGTAAATCTCTCACTGGCTCAAGTGGCAAGCACTATCGTCTGCTGCTGCCTGGGTTCGAGTGATTCGGCTCCAGGCAGCAGCAGACACAGCCTGGCCAGGCCCGAGGCCTGCGCGTCTCACCTTGTTGAAGTTCCCCTCCCCCTCTCCCACTCATAGCGCGCTCCCCCCCCCCCCCACCAGGGTCACGGCTGGTTGCCCTCGTGAAGTTTAGTGTACGCCGAGGATTTTTTTTCCCTTCTTTTACTAAACTGCCATTATTTCATTCTTTTATTCGTTAAACAGCCTTGTAAGATTATACGGATATGTTAGGCATGTACGTATGTGCGTATGGTATAATGTTTCAGCGTTATCCTCGGAGAACGGGAAAAAACCATGTCGTTTGCTTGCCGAATGTCACAATGTCTGCTCCAGAGTATATCCTGGCGGAGGAGTGATATCATGGTTGGATGATTTACATACGGTAATGAAAAACAATGGAATATAAATGTTTAAAAGAAACAAACAGCTTCGAAACTGAAATTTCGCAACTGAAGTAAAAGGAAATCATTCCAACTTGTTTACCTCCTTAGGTCTCCCGTCTAATGAGTTCCGACAAAAAAATAACATAAGGAAAAAAAAAAACCAACCAAAGAGCAAAAATAAACAAAAAACAACAACAAACAAACAAAAAACAAAAAACAAACAAACAAACAAAACAAAACAAACAAACAAACAAGAACAAACCCAAATAAACACATGAAAGGGGAAAACTCATAGAACAACAATAAAAATAAATATTAACCCCATGGGACGAGCACGCAAATTTTGTCAAGCATAAATCGAACAAAGGAGTAAAAAAAAAAGCGACAGATAAGCAGTACAGAAATTAGACACTGTCTTGAGTAAATAAAATGTAGAAAAACAAAAGAGGACAAATACAATAACTTAACACCCTGCCCCCTTATATCTACAAAAATGTATACATATGTAGTATATAAAAAGCAACAAGGAACAAAACAAAACAAAAAATAAATAAATAAATAAGATTCAAATCGGCTTAGTTAAGAACTTCATTTTTTTTCTTTTTCTTTCATCTCTAAGTCTATCATTGTTTGAGTGTCCACCCTAACTTTGTCCACCTCAGCCCATCTATGACTATCGTGTCCGTTATGAGAATCTGACCCCGACTCCTCCCTTTCCTACATCCACGCCTATTCTGTGGTCCCTGTTTCTCGATCAGTTTTGTAGACAATTATGTCCTTTCGACTCTCTACCTTTGATCATTATCTCCATAATTATTCTCTCTCTCTCTCTCTCTCTCTCTCTCTCTCTCTCTCTCTCTCTCTCTCTCTCTCTCTCTCTCTCTCTCCCTTCTCTTTCTCCATCTTTTCTAAAATTATTAATGTTATTTGCATAAATTATACATTTTTAAATTTGATTTTTTGTTTTTGCTTTCACATCGTCTTCTTCTCATCCCCCCCCCCCCTTTTCTAGCTTTTGCGCGCTTTCACGATAATTTTTTAAAAAATTTTCTCTCGCTTTCTTTTGTCCTTGGGAATGGTTACCATCTCCACGAAAAGTATGGATAGTAACACAAATAGTTTGAACGTGGCTGTGATGACAGCGCCATGGAGAATCTGATACGTGGTGAGGAACTCACACCGTGTTGACTGACACAGATTACAGCCTCCAGTTGCCGGGCTGGTACTGCTACAGCTACAGCAGCTGCTGTTCCTGCTGCTGCTGCTGCTGCTGCTGTTTCGATTGAACTTGGATAGCATGCAAAACTATCTATTCGAAGGAGATACGACTTTCGTAGCCCATCCTTTTACCATGTAGCTATCTATCATTAGGACATAGGACTTTCTTGGCCCATCTTCTTACCATGTAAACTATTTATTCGAAGGACATGAGGACTTTCTTGACCTATCCTCTTCCTCAGCTCTGATTAAACTCTACCATGTTACTATCTGTTCGAAGGATATAATCTAGGACTTTCTCGGCCTTTCCTCTTCCTCTTGTTCAGATTGAATTCAAATACCACGTAACTATCATTCTATCCTAAGGACACGTGACTTTTTTAGTCTATCCTCTTCCTCTTGTTCAGATTGAATTCAAATACCACGTAACTATCATTCTATCCTAAGGACTCATGACTTTCTTAGTCTATCCTCTTCCTCTTCTCGGATTGAACTAAGAAACGATGTAACTAGATCTATCTATCTTAAGGACATAGGAACTTTGGAGTAGATTTGCTTTGTTCTATCAGTTTCTAAAAATTGGACTTTTTATTTATTGTCTCTTAATTGGAAACTAGGGTGCCCTTGGTCTGTTTTTTTTTTTTTTTAATTTTGTAGGTAACTTTGAATATATTTATCGTTTGTCGAAGAATCGACGCAGTTGTCTGGTCTCTTCCAGGAAAAAAAAAGTGCCAACCATGAAGTTTATTAGATAATAAAACGCATACAGTGAGATATCTTGTTAAAAAAAAGTAAGAAAGTCTAGATCTGGGATTTTTCAAAAAACAAGACATGCTTTCTGTGAGATGTCTTGAAAAGGAAGGCAAAAAAGTCTAGGATTTGTCTGCTTCAAAGAATAGGACATCCTTTGAGATGTCTTGATTAGGAACGTAAAAAAGTCTAGAATTTGTCTGCTTCAGAGAATAGGACATTCTTTGAGATGTCATGACTAGGAAGGGTAAAAATTCCAGGACTTGTCTGCTTCAGAGAAAAGCACATCCTTTGAGATGTCTTGAGCAGGAAGTCAAGAAAGGCTACATTTAATCTGTTCCAGAGAATAGAACACGCTGTGATAGGAAGGTCTTTGCCTGAAATATGACAGTCTTGTCCTGAAAAAGCTAAACAGCAGCAAAAACATTAAAAAATAGGACTTTCTGAGAGGTGCCTTGCACAAAGCCATGAGCCATACTTGATACCGTCTCTTCCAGAAAATGGGGTGTCCTCTATACATAAAAGTAAGTTCTAGAAGAAAAAGAGGTGTCTTTTCAGAAAAAAACAAGATTTAGCATCCTCGGGACTCGTATCTCCTTACTTTTCGACAAGTCACGTTCAAACGGGTTTGAGAAATTTGCGATGCCAAATCGCAGAGTGCGTGGAATGATAGAAGGGAGGGAGGGAGGGAGGGAGAGAGAGATAGAGATAGAGATAGATAGATAGATAGATAGATAGATAGATAAATAGATAGATAGATAGATAGAGAGAGAGAGAGAGAGAGAGAGAGAGAGAGAGAGAGAGAGAGAGAGAGAGAGAGAGAGAGAGAGAGAGAGAGAGAGAGAGAGAGAGAATTAGAGAGAAAATTAGGTAAAACTATTAAAACTATTAAAAAAAACAGAGAAAGAGTGAGCGCAAAGAGTTTTAAGGATGCGGGCACGATCTAGACCAGTTTCAGCGTGAAAGTGAAGAGTGTGGTGACGCCATCCTCCACACAGAGATACGGCTAGGATGCGAGAGGGTGTGTCCCCGTGATAACACCCGTCTCTGTTGATACGACACTGACACCGTATCTCTGCTCCAGCCAGCAGGGGGCGCTACACACCCAGACAGACATGTCAGACCCGTTAGATGCTGAGCAATCTGAGACCGCTCTCTCCTTTGTTGTTTTCCTTCCTCCGATCTTTCTTTCTGTTTTCTTTCATTCTTAATTTTATTCATTTCTTTTTTCTTTTTTTCTTTTTTTTTTTTTTGCTTCCCTCCGTCTGTCTGTAGTTTTTTTTTTTAATGATTACCAGACGTTTTTCTCCGTCCCTTTGTCTTCTCTCTCTCTCTCTCTCTCTCTCTCTCTCTTCTGACATATTATATTATGTAACGTCACAAATAACGTTTTTGTTGATACTTGTTTATGTATATGACAAAAAAAACAAACCTTCCATAACCCTTGACAGACATGAAAAAAGACGCACCATTACAACCCCCCCCAAAGAAAAAACAAAAAAAAACAAAAAAAAAACAAAAACAAAAACAAAAAAAGCACACACACACACATTAAAAAAAAAGGAAAATTATTGAGAAACCATGACGTGTTCTTTGTTAGATAAATAAAACCGTGAGTGACAGATCAGAAGATCTTTCATCCTCAGATCCTCAATACATGACGGGAAAAAAAAAAAGAGAGAGAAAAGAAAAGCAGAGACCTGTTTTTTGCTCCTACATACTATCTTGACGATTCACCATTGATCAAATGGTCATGTAGAATATTGCTGCAGATGTGCGTCGATGTCTGATGTTTATTTTCAAAAGGTTGGGACTTTTGCACTGCTGGTGGTGTGAAGATTTTACTGCGTGGGTCAAGGGGAAAGTATCCGACTTTGACCTTTCAATAGGTTTCAAACCGATGACCCTCTGGTACGAAATAGGAAATCTTATAACTCGGCCATTTCCGACACTTTAGCTTGCCGTATGTCGTACGTAGCATTAACAAATCCTTACCAGTGTAATCTTTTAACTCGACCAAGTGTAAAAAATGAATGTTTAGTGACAAATTGCGGAACAATTATTTTCGGGAACAAGTTGAACTTTGTCTACTAGTCGCAGTTATTATAAAGGGCTCTTCAAGAGAGATATTAATTTAATTATGACGTCACTAAATGGGTAACCAGTAACAGACTAATCGTGGCATTCTGTGGCCGTGCAAAGCGGTGCGCACCACTGACGCCGCGCGAGAAAACCTCAAAGTCAAGTTTTGCGCGCCGTGGGGACAATAGAGACGTGACACCAGTGGGGGGCCTGATGGGAGATGACACAATGTACGCTTTTCCCATGGAGACTGGCAGTCTAGAGGCCTTACCCTGAATACCCCGCGTAGCAGAATCATAAAAAAAAATGAAGACATTCACGGAGAACCGAAGACAAGGCCGACCGTTTGGCGGACGAGCCAGAACGAATGTTTAAGCAAATGTTTAAATAGTTTACAGAGTTACAGGGCGTCTGTCACATTGTATGGGCAGACGCGAGAGGGTGATAAACTCCAGATGGAGGCGAGATAGGTTTGTTACAGTTGCCTTTTTACTGGCTATCAATCATCTTGCGTCTTTACAGAAACTGGCGCAGCGGTTGTGACTGTTTGCGGTGACAAAAGACGCCGAGAAAATCATAACCCAAAGATAAATCTTAGTTCAATTGTTGGGCAGAAGTCTGGGAAGATGAAAATTAGGTTATTTTAAATAGGGAAAGTTTGATGGGGTCTTCTCTATCGCGCTCTCTTCCCGTTGCTTTTCTTCACTGGTACAAACGACCGTAGGCGCAAGACCTCGTTTCTTAAAAGCGCTTTTCATACATCTCGCTGGTGATATTGATGGACGTTCAACTTTTGCTGTTAATGATGGTTTTGATGAAGTTGTTCGTTGTCATGAAGAAGTTAGCAAGAAGACGCCGATAAAAAGATGATGTTTCAAAAGAATGGGTAGTAATGACAACGATAAGTAAATAATGTCATTGACAAAAAATAAATAAAAAGAGTTGTCACCTCCCGCCTTCATAGATGTCTCTCCCTCTTTCTCTCTCTCTCTCTCTCTCTCATTTTCTCTTTCTCCCTCTCTCTCTCTGTCGCTGCCTCTATTGCTCTCCCTCCCTCTCTCTCTCTCTCTCTCTCTCTCTCTCTCTCTCTCTCTCTCTCATTTTCTCTTTCTCCCTCTCTCTCTCTGTCGCTGCCTCTATCTCTCTCCCTCTCTCTCTCTCTCTCTCTCTCTCTCTCTCTCTCTCTCTCTCTCGCTCTTCTCTACATTCTATCTTTCTTCATGCTGCTCAATAACTGAACATGTGTTCCTCTAGAATTTACTGCGCTCTTTTCATGAAAATAATACTTGTAAGTGTTTCGACACGACAGCCTCCTGGAAAGTGTTAGTACATGTTCCTACCAAAACACATCTTTCTACTATCGGTACAAGTTCTACTGTACTAGACTTCTACATCCACAAAGTCTGTCGTGAATTATCCAGGGACCATCCTCGCAGAGGGAGAGAGCTATATTTATGGGAGTCAGCTTGTCCATATGTGGTGGGGGAGGGAGTCCGAAACAGAAACAAGTCTAATTTATGCTATACAGTATCGAGACATGTTTGAAAAGTTGGTAGTGTTTCCTCGGATAACGTCTTAGTCAGCCATCCATGGTTGGGAGCGTCTGGTGATGACATGGTGGCCCAGTGATGAACCAGCCACTCAAGAATCTGAGGGTTTTTACTGATACAGATATAAGGATATACATTTACCGGGTAGTAAGAGTGGGGTCTCATCATATAAGGATATACCGGGTAGTAAGAGTGGGGTCTCATCATATAAGGATATACCGGGTAGTAAGAGTGGGGTCTCATCATATAAGGATATACCGGGTAGTAAGAGTGGGGTCTCATCATATAAGGATATACCGGGTAGTAAGAGTGGGGTCTCATCATATAAGGATATACCGGGTAGTAAGAGTGGGGTCTCATCATATAAGGATATACCGGGTAGTAAGAGTGGGGGTCTCATCATATAAGGATATACCGGGTAGTAAGAGTGGGGTCTCATCATATAAGGATATACCGGGTAGTAAGAGTGGGGTCTCATCATATAAGGATATACCGGGTAGTAAGAGTGGGGTCTCATCATATAAGGATATACCGGGTAGTAAGAGTGGGGTCTCATCATATAAGGATATACCGGGTAGAAAGGGTGGGGTCTCATCATATAAGGATATACCGGGTAGTAAGAGTGGGGTCTCATCATATAAGGATATACCGGGTAGTAAGAGTGGGGTCTCATCATATAAGGATATACCGGGTAGTAAGAGTGGGGTCTCATCATATAAGGATATACCGGGTAGTAAGAGTGGGGTCTCATCATATAAGGATATACCGGGTAGTAAGAGTGGGGTCTCATCATATAAGGATATACCGGGTAGTAAGAGTGGGGTCTCATCATATAAGGATATACCGGGTAGTAAGAGTGGGGTCTCATCATATAAGGATATACCGGGTAGAAAGGGTGGGGTCTCATCATATAAGGATATACCGGGTAGTAAGAGTGGGGTCTCATCATATAAGGATATACCGGGTAGTAAGAGTGGGGTCTCATCATATAAGGATATACCGGGTAGTAAGAGTGGGGTCTCATCATGCGATGCCTTATTTTCCCCTAATTTTACTTCAATGAGACCAGAGTGTTTCTCCAAACACCATCATTAAATTTCCATATTATTATTCCAAAACTTGAGGTAACAATAGGAAGCTGAAGGGCTTCTTGGGACATCTTTGCCTGTTTGAAAATCCTGAAAGTAATTTGGATGGTAGTTCAAACGACAGTCAAATTTAATTTAAAATCAAACAACACACAAACCCATAGCTGTGTACTTTTACTTTTACCTGCAGCCCTCAGCCATGTTGAAGATTTTTTTTAGCTGGACCCTGACACTAAACAAAACGAAACTCGCAGAGACAAAGCAGTAACAACATATCATGAATGAGAACATAGTGCGCTTTGGATTCAACGTCTCATAAGTGCAAGGTTCTACCTGAAACAAATACAAAACCCCCGAGAAACTTTATACGAGTGCACTGCCCTTGCGCTGGCCTAAAAAATAAAAATAAAAAAAACCTGGCAATGTTGGTTCTCTACGCATGTCAATAAATCACGTGACGGTTGCCAAGAGGGATCAGCCCATGGAGTCAGGTAGCCAGACACACACATGGATTTCATTCTGCAGGCCAAACATCGGCTTGTGGAGTCAAACACATTGTCTGCGCCAGTTTTGTTGGAATGAGAGATTTACTGACTTCGGTATGTTCTTCTTCTAGAAGATTTTAAAAAAAAAATAATTTTTGCTCAGGTAAATAAACATGACCTTGTGCTTAAAAGCAAACACACATAATTTATATGCTTCAAAACTTGTTTTAGTGCTACTACTGTCGAAAGGTTACGATATTGAAATAAAACAATTAAAAAAAAAACCCACCTGTCACAGCAAAGAAAAAAACCCCACAACAACAACAACCTACACCAAAGCTCACTTGACTATGGATGAAACCCAAAATACTGTGTGCAAAGAGAAAAGGAAAAAGCAATAATTTGCTTACTAACACACATTCGATTTCTATGCCTACCAGATACAATATTGTACTCCAAAATTAATATTCCAACCAGCCGCTTTACTTCTTTAAGATACCTTTCTTTCTCCTCATCTCTCTCTCTCTCTCTCTCTCTCTCTCTCTCTCTCTCTCTCTCTCTCTCCCCCTCCCTCTCTCTCTCTGTGTCTCTTTCACATACTTAAAGTATTTGTAAATCCACATTCCTCAGAATAAAGGGCAACATAGGAAATAAACAGATAGAGAGGAATATATAAAGGTAGGGAAGGGAAATGATGAAAAGAAAAAACAAACAATATTTAGATAGATAGATACATAGATAGATAAAGAGCGATGGAACAACCGAGTGAGAGAGAAAAATACAGAGAGAGAGAGAGAGAGAGAGAGAGAGAGAGAGAGAGAGAGAGAGAGAGAGAGAGAGAGAGAGAGAGAGAGAGAGAGAAAGAGACAGAGAGACAGAGATAGAGAAGACAAGCATCAGATCACCTACAACCACAGGCCAGCACCGGTAATGTGAAAATTCTGTAAGTAAATTGCGCGCGTCAACAAATTTACCTTTGACCTTTCTCGTGTGGCAGAACTGGACATGTCTTATGCTGGCACCTTACTGAATTGGTCACTCAGTATGGAAAGGGTGGGGGGATGGGGAGGGTAATTTTTTTGTTTAAGTTACAATGTTCGGGTCCGAATTTGGGAAATTGTAAAAGGACTATTTTGGGCAGAGCTGAACTTTACCTGACATAATCATATACACGCAGTTTTTTTTTTTTTTTTTTTTTTTAAATTTTAAATTATGTGATTGATGCAACAACACTTAACATAATTTCCACCACAGCAACAACGATTACTAGAACAAGAGTAACAAATTAATGAAATAGCAACAAACAAAAAAAACAAAAAAAAAAAAAAAAATTACATGTTTATCAACAAGGGCGGCAACAAAAGCAAAAAAAAAAAAGCTACAATAACAACAACAACAACAACAACAACAACAACAACAACAACAACAAAAATAATATAAAAGCGAATGAATCAATAAAGAAGTCGGAATAAGTGAAACAATTTAACGCAAAGCCAAGAAAGAGAAGGATAAGAGTTATCTACCCCTCCCATGTAGTATCGAAAGTGAAACTACCACCTTTTAATTGAAACCTGCTTGACCCCGTCATTAGAAAACCATACTCTCAGCTCCGCGATGGCCATCTACAGTTCTACACCAGCGGGAAGTCCCGTTTGACCTGGGACTCGGGTTGATGTAGCGGGAAAGCCCAGTGGGGGGAAACTTCAGTCCTGGTAGAAGAGGAATGGATAGTTCAAAGGCGAGGGAACTGAATCAAGACCTGGAGCAGGTTGGGGAGAAGTCGTGTTTATTGTATAAAACTAGCATGTTTGCTCCTTCTTAACAAACGGTTCGGGAGAAATCTTAACAGATGAAAAGAAAAGTTCGCGTCAGTATAAACTTCTCTCTCTCTTAGAGGTAGGTACTCGGTGAAGAGCATTAAAATTGAACAGGATTTTTGGAAATTCATGCTCGGCATTCTTTCTGGCTTTGATGAAGTAGTGATAGGGAGCTAAAAAAAAAGAAATAGAAGGCTGTTATTTTCGCAGCCCTCATTAATTGTAGTTTATCTCGCACCGGAGACTAATTACATGCTCTCCACTACTATAGATCTTTACACTAAGCTGCGCGCAAATCTTTTAGGTTAAATGGTAGTCTCTGGGAAAAAAAAAACATACACACAAAAAAAGCAACAAAAAAACAACAACATGCCCCAAACAAAAAGAAAACCAAACCAAAAAAAAACAAAAAAAACCAAAACAAAACAAAAAACAAACAAGCAAACAAAACAACAAAAAACAAGACAAAGAAAGAAACAAACAAGAAAACATGTTTTTACTCCGTCGACCACTATTTTGTCCATCTCTATAATTTACACTACTATGCTCGTGACTATTATTTTCTTAACGTTTTGTAGATTAAAAATTAAATAAATAGAGGATGATTTATGATAATTGTTTGTCTCGTCATTGAGTTGTTGTTAAACGGAATGTGGATTTTACTACTTTGATTTGAGAGGTTATGGTTAATTTTTTTTAATGCCCAATATGCTTTTGACCTCCGTTTATATTAATTCAAAATTGATAAACAGGCTTGCTTCCTTGTTTTTAAACTTCGAAAGCAATGCTGGAGTTATAGAATCTTTCTTGCAAAGCTTATAGATATAAAAATAAATATTACGCTTTAGCTTCATTCAGATTTTGAGCAGAGTGTTTATGTTATTCATACATGGGGTAATTGAAGCTCAAGAGAGAAGGTGCCATTTATAGCTCACGGGGTGCCGGGTATTTATCTCGCTATAAAATCATGCCATTCTGGCAATATAGTAGTTTCAAGCCAAAAAAATATAACAAAAAAAACTTTTTGGCTTGACAATGTGGGCAAACTGTTTACGACTGAATCGCCATAGATCAAAGGCAGGACTTTGACATGTAGGAAATAGCGGGAGGGCAAGTTTCTTTGATTTGCCAATCATTCGGGTCGCCAAGCCTCTAATTCTATACCGGGGGGTGGAACATTAGCATAAAGATTCACAATTGCTAACGACAAAACAGTAACAGTTCTCGTCTGCTACTGGCATCTGATTCACTCAATCCGACCTCTGTTCCGCTTAATTAAGTTTGGTTGAAGTTTAGAAAAGGTATTTATTGAAGAAACGCTAAAACAAAGTTTAACGAAATCAATACACTTGAGATTGATGAAGTGGGAGTTACGTCCCCTTAATAAAGGAGTAAAGTAAAATATTTCGGCTGTATCTGGACTAGGTCTAACCTTAGATGGATTTATTTTTAAACTTTACTAGATATTCGCTAGAGCCTACATCCGGTGGGGTGAACATCATATCGTGAAAGAGGAATGGTTTATTGCACTTAAGTTTATAAAGTATTGATCACTTAAGTTTATAAAGTATTGATCACTTAAGTTTATAAAGTATTGATCACTTAAGTTTATAAAGTATTGATCACTTAAGTTTATAAAGTATTGATCACTTAAGTTTATAAAGTATTGATCACTTAAGTTTATAAAGTATTGATATATTAGACTTTCAAAATAATATTGCTCTGAATAAATAGAATTAAGGTACCCCTGAGAAATGATTTAAACTCAAGGCAGTGCATTTAAGTGTAGTATGTAGACTATAGACAGAGTTCTTGTAGTAATCCAAATCTAAGTCTTAATTTACACGTAGATAATCTTTTCCCTCTGTTACTGTCTTAAACAGAAGAAAAGCCTCTATGATAATTCCTCATTTTTTTTATTATCGGTATGAAAGTCTCAATTTAACCCATTTTGTTTACATAAAACTTACTCTGATTCCTATGTAGATCGAAATTCCATTGTGCTGATTGGGACCTAAATTTAGGTCTAGACCCTACATGAAGATGTTGGCATAGATTACATTTTACTTCATCTATGTTATCTACCTTATCAGCACATAAAATATCTTTTAAACACGCCTTATTTCATCAGACGGCAATATAATAATTATTATCCTATTTTTCTTCATTATTTCCAATTTTTACTCCAATCACGTGCAAAAGAATGTCTTTCCTCAATGTTTAAACTATCGAACTGTTAATTTTTTTTTTAACATAAATATCTTACAAATTGGACATAGAGGAACTAGTAAACAGTCATGAAAGTTTTTTGATAAAATAAAACAAATCTTGCAAACAAAATCAAGCCAACAAATTCCGACTCTATTTGCGGTATTAGTGCTGACGTGTTACTTAAGATAAAGAAATTGTAAAGAGTAGCTTCAGTTAAAAATTAACAGGTTTTTTTTTTCTGTGTTCTTTAGTGACCACATTTCGATCACGGCGGGCATAATGTTTGGCAGTTCAAAAGTCAGAACATTTTGTTCCAACGTTATTAATAGTTTTGGAGGAGATAGCGTAGGAAGTTTTCCCAATATCGTAAAATTTGCTTTTAATATCTATGATGAAAACTTAATAAAATAAAAAAAATAAATAAATAAAAAAAAAAGAGCTAAATCCCTGAAAGGTGAGGGGGAGGAGGGGAAATAGAGTGTGCGTGTGAGAGAGTGGGAGGGAGGAGAGAAAGAGTCATACAGACAGGAAAATAGAGAGAGGGAGAAGAGAGACAGACAGACAGAAAGAGAAAGAGAGAGAGAGAGAGAGAAGAAGAAGAAGAAGAAGAAGAAGAAGAAGAAGAAGAAGAAGAAGAAGAAGAAGAAGAAGAAGAAGAAGAAGAAGAAGAAGAAGAAGAAGAAGAAGAAGAAGAAGAAGAAGAAGAAGAAGAAGAAGATTGAACAAAAGATAAACCGTCGAAATTACACCCCAGAACAAATGCAAGAGAAAAACAAGGGACATTAATACGAATCGCCTCTCTCTCCCAAAATTAAGGCGCTCAAAAAAATTACCATAAGTAAAAAATAATCCGCCATATTCTGGAGTTCTCAAATCGCTCCATGCCAAAGGATTTGCATAACTCCCCGGCATTTCGGCGCAACCTGTTTGTGTCGGCGTCTGAAAAACTTGGAGCGTCAAGAGCAAATTTCTGGGGTAATGGTTTTCTTCAGCGTCCAGTCTTTAATAACGCATCAAGGGCGGCGTTTGGTTCCGCACAGAAGTTTTTGACCCACGATGGCTTCTACACTCCGAAATGTTCTCAAAATAATGTCGAGTTTAATTCCCCCAATCATAATCGAAGTTGGATTTAGAGTTTGGATGAGGAAGGAAGAAAGAAGAGGAGGGGAGTTAGAGATGACCGGGGGAAAAAAAGGAAGAGGGGGAGGGGGGGGGGGGTAGCGATACGACGGCATAGGAGTGGGGGGGGGGGAGGGAGGGAGGGACAATTCTAGCATAATCTAACTCGTTCTGGCTGCACACAACTGGCACGAGGAGTCCAAATGAAAAAAAAAACAAAAAACAAAAAAACGTCAACAACCAATGAATTAAAAACGATTCAACAGAATAAGGTTTTAACCGCTCTTGTGCTTCACTGCGCATGCTCGCGGCTCACCAGTCGATATTGCGCACGCAGACATGGGAAAATCCCGAAAAAAACAAACAAAATAAACCTCAATAAATATTGATGATTCTGCGAGCTCTGCTGCACACACCGCGAGATGCTGAATATCGGGCCTGGGGGAAGGGACGCTGTGGCGGAAATGATGTCACATGACTGGGGAAAGGATGGGGGTGTGGGATTGTGACAGTGAGTGCTACGTTTGTGATTTGGTAGAGAGAGAGAGAGAGGGAGAGAGAGAGAGAGAGAGAGAGAGAGAGAGAGAGAGAGAGAGAGAGAGAGAGCCAGGGTGGTGAGTGGAGGAGGAGGAGAAGGAGGAGGAGACAGGGAATATGATGATGAGGTTAATTATATTAGAATAACGCCTGATGGTTAAATTCATCGGAAAAATCATCTGAAAAATATGGAGGTTTTTGTTGCAAATTTTTCAGTCGCAATGAGGCAGCTGAGGAAAAGAATGAGGAGGAGATCAGATAGTGAGAAACAGACACACACACACAAAGAGAGAGAGAAAGAGAGAAAGAGAGATAGGAAGAGAGAGATAGGGATAGAGAGAGAAAGAGGGAGAAGGGGGAGTAAGAGGCAGAGGGAGGGGAAGAGAGAGAGAGAGAGAGAGAGAGAGAGAGAGAGAGAGAGAGAGCGGGAGAGAGAAGAGATGGGAGATTATTCTATAAAAAGAGTACTAGTAAACCAAGCACAAGAAAAAAATTAGTTTCGAACTGGTAAAATCTCATTACCCCTTATTTTCTTCAATGAGGATCTTCTAAAACCCAAATTCTCCTCAATATCGAAAAACTACTCTGAAGATTAATGCAAGAAGTAGCCAAAGCCGTGTCTGGGCGGTTTGATATTTAATAGAAACAGCCGGAGGGGTTTTCTTTCTCTCTTTCTCTTTTTTTTTTTTTTTAAGAAAGAAAAATATGAATTGTTCCTTTTTCTTTATATTCGTGTGAAAATTAATTTGAATTTTTTTTTCTTATCCCTATCGCAACACTTCCTTCTGTAATTATCTCCTCATCGATGTTTAGGTTTCTCTCCCTCTTCTTTCCCTCTTATCGTTATTTGTTCTCTTTGTCTGACTGTCTCTGTCTCTGCCTCTGTCTCTGTCTGTCTGTCTGTCTGTCTGTCTCTGTCTCTGTCTCTGTCTGTCTATCTATCTATCTGTCTGTCTGTCTCTGTCTCTGTCTCTGTCTCTGTCTCTGTCTCTGTCTCTGTCTCTCTGTCTGTCTGTCTGTCTGTCTCTGTCTCTGTCTCTGCCTCTGTCTGTCTGTCTGTCTGTCTGTCTGTCTGTCTGTCTGTCTGTCTGTCTGTCTGTCTGTCTGTCTCTGTCTCTGTCTCTGTCTGTCTGTTTGTCTGTCTGTCTGTCTGTCTGTCTGTCTGTCTCTCTCTCTCTCTCTCTCTCTCTCTCTCTCTCATTTCGCAGTTAACAGTGTTCAGAGTATATCATTATTATAACAGTCGCAGAGCACAGAAGAATTCCCAGCACACTCACCTTTGTAGAATACAGTTATTCACACACATCGGCATGACGCGCACTCGTGAAATTCGCCTGCAGTTTGTAATTCAATGATATACTAAAAAAATGTTATACATTTCTGAAAAGAAAAAAAAATCCTCTGGTTGATTTGCCACAACTGCAATGATACCAAAAACAAAAAAAAAAACTTAAAAAAAAAGAAGAAGAAGAAGGAGAAGATAGAAATTCCTGCACACATAAATATAACTAAGACCATTAGCATTTCAAATATTTAGACATTATTTACCTCCATATATCAACATATCTTTGCCGTAAGATGACTTTCATCTGACGCTATGTTCCCGTTTCTCAGCGAATGTTGTGCAGTATTATATATAAAGCAAAGAATGGTGTTTGTGAAAATATGCTTGTTACGAATAAATCTAGCTCTATTCGTTTGCGAGGAGGAGGAGGGAGAGTGAGAGAGACAGAGAGAGTGAGAGAGACAGAGAGAGAGTGAGAGAGAGAGAGAGAGAGAGAGAGAGAGAGAGAGAGAGAGAGAGAGAGAGAGAGAGAGAGAGAGAGAGAGAGAGAGAGAGAGAGAGAGAGAGAGAGAGAGAGAGAGAGAGAGAGAGAGAGAGAGAGAGAGAGAGATCGGAGGGCGGGAGGATTTTTGGCGGATCGTACAATAATTATCTATGAATAATCCACATAACAATTTTTTTTCTAATTTGTCTGAGCAATCATCAACAATCAATACGAACGCTCTTGGTGATTTGCTATATAACATGCCTTTTGTTGTCCTTTAAAGAAAAGCTTTATTTATGACACCTAAAAGTATAAATCTTTAAGAATAACCAATCTTTCGTCGAGTGAACATTTTATGATCAGGATAAATTGTATCCTGCATCTACATAATCGACAATTTTTTTTTTTTTTTTTTTTTTTTTTGGGGGGGGGGGGGGGGAAATCGAGCAAAATCCTCGCTGATGCTCAAATTTTAAAGCATAAATCATTTTTTGTAAACTTACGTAACTTCCTTTGCAACATTTTAAAAAAATTTAGGGATTTCAGCAATGTAATGGGGAGACTATACATAATAACTAAGAAAAAAAAATAATTTAAAGATATCAAAATGAACAAGTTTTAGAATTAAAATGATAACATGCTGCACAAAGTAGATACCATAAAACATACGAGGCTGGTATAGCCAGAATACGAGAATATGCGTGTGATGAAGGAAGGAAGGTAAAAAGAGCAGATTTTTTGAGATGTTCAGATTCATACTGACACTCAACGATGTGAAAACACTTTTATTAACCCCTTTGTTTCTGTTACATTATAAAAAGATATTGTGAAAAAAAAAAAAAAAAAAAAAAAAAGTAAATATTCAACCAGTCTTCATACAATTAAAACAAATTTCACTTTATGAATGATTAAACTGTTCTGACTGTTTTTAAAGCATGTTTTTTCATATAGTAATGGTTCTTGTTTGAAGATGGCAGTAATATTTTCGACCAGGCAGTCAGAGTCAAGTATGACTGCAGTTTACATGCCTCTTTATGATTCTTTCAGAACAAAAAATATAGAAAGGAAAGCTTTGCTTTTTATCCCTGATCAGTTTGCCAAAAAGTATTGTGCAGGTACGTGATCATTCTGCGTTCTAGATCTAGATCTAGATATCATGTTATGTTTTCTTTTCAATATGCAGTACCGGTGCATTTAAATCGGTATATCAATATGTATGTTTCTAAGTATATCACACAACGGTTCTGTGCATAGTCCTGCGTACAAGAGCTCAAGATAAGATAAGACAAAATAAAAAAATACTTTATTAATTTCATCCTATAACGGAATTAAAGTATCAAACTCCAAGGGACTTAGAAATAAAACTATGGGAATACATGATTATGTTTTACTATCACAGTCAATATTGCATGGCCTACCAAGAATTTAATAGTGTAGAGTGGTTTGATTTTTTTTTGTTTTTGTGCACTTTGAAAATGACGTAACCAAACCTGTCACCCGATTTCCCACGCATGCGTGGTCGCCGTCCTTGCGGCTGTGTGTTGGGATTATCGCAGAGATCCTAGAGACGATAATCCTGAGCTGGTGGTGGGTGAGTGGGTTGAGCTCGCGCATCATGCACGGAAGGGTGAGGGTGGGGGGGGGGGGGTGAGCACAGGTCGTTCTGGAGTAGGCACAATCACACAATATTATAGTCGCTTGCATGTGTGTGGAAATAGTGAAAGAGGTTGAGGTTACAATACAACAGGTTGGCTGAAAACAAAAAAGATTTTGCCAGATGAAAAATAGTGATGATAAAACAGGGGTGTGTGTGTGTGTGTGTGTGGGGGGGGGGGTGAGGCAAAGGCTCCAATACAACAGGTTGGGTAAAAAAAGAATTATGAAAAAATGGTACGGAGTTATGAAGAGATTTAGGATCAACGTACAAAGACTGCCATAACAGATAGATAAGGTACATAGGAAAAAAAAAAGGGGGGGGGGGTGGGGGTGGGAGGTTACATTTCAACCGGTGGGTAAAAAAGAATTGTCGAGAGGGAAAATGGTTAAGAGTTATGAAGAGATAGAAGACCAAAGGACTGCTATTTAGATAGAATGAGTACATGGACACATAGAAAGAGGATATTAATGTCTAAATAGCGGTGTTTTTGTTCAAGTTGACTTTAAGAGGACGTAAAAATCAAAATGACACCAATCACTTAACTATTCTAACATCGAAATGGTTTAATAGCATAATTCATAAACAAAATAATAGTTCCCATTTTCTCGATTTTAAAACGAATAAATCACCTCTCTTCACCCCCCCCCCCCTTTTCCCTC
>JAWDGP010006468.1:632500-645000 GCA_033675545.1 Elysia crispata
TTTCCAAAGTTCATAAGACATGACAAACTTTGACAAACTTCACAAGACTTATCCAACTTCACAAGATTAACCAAAACTAGGCAATACTTGACAAAGTCCACACGACTTACCGAAGTCCACAAGACTAACCTTACTTCTCAGAAAAACTTATGTAACTCCAAAAAAACTTACCACCAAACTTCTGAAGATTAGCCTTACTCACAATTCTAAGAAAACTCCACAAGACTTACCAAACTAATCAAACTTTTCCCAAACCTCACCAAACTCCACAAAACTATATTTAAAACCCTCAAGAGTCTCTGCAGTAATAAGAATCTTCTTTTCGATGCGCCCAAAACATTTTCATGTTCATATTTTCACATTCTCTCTATACCTCCCTCTTTCTCCCTCCAAATCCAATACCGAACAAAAAAAAAAACAACAACTAAAAAACCCGCACCCAGTATTCTGAATGGTTTGAAAGTTTGTGCCGTATGTCTTCCGTACGACTTGGTGTATATTAATTAAACGCTTTCCGTACGGACGGGTGTTTAGTATTAATTAAACGCCTGACACACGCTTCAATGTTTGTTCTGCGTGAGCACTTTCTGCGTGTGACATACATCAAAACTAAGAAGGAAAATAGACGGATGGGCAAGCGTGCACTTCTATATTTCTTCTTTTCAATCTCTCTCTCCCCAAACCCTCCCCGCTCCCAACCCTCACACAATTTTTTGTTTGAGGTGGATTCATCATTCAATATGGTTTTTCTGCTTCACTCCCGCTCTCTCTCTCTCTCTCTCTCTCTCTCTCTCTCTCTCTCTCTCTCTCTCTTTCTATCTATCTATTCATCTCTCTCTTTCTTCCTCCAATTCTCACTCTCTATCGTTCTTTCTATCTATCTATTCATCCATCTTTCTCCAATTTTCACTCATATCTATCCATCCATATCTCTCTATCTCTCTCCCTCTCTCTCTCTCTTTCTATCTATCTATTTATCTCTCTCTTTCTTCCTCCAATTCTCACTCTCTATCGTTCTTTCTATCTATCTATTCATCCATCTTTCTCCAATTCTCACTCATATCTATCCATCTATACCTCTCTCTCTCTCTCTCTCTCTCTCTCTCTCTCTCTCTCTCTCTCTCTCTCTCTCTCTCTCTCTCTCTCTCTTCGCTTCAATTTTTTTTGCACTGATATAAAATGTAACAATTGCAAGAACCGATTATACGGGTTTGGAAAACAAAAAATGTGTCAACTTCCCTCGACTATTGTTCTCACCACATACAAGTGAACGGACCTATTGAGAGCTGTGGTTAAATATCCGGTCTGCAGTCTCCGTCTGCCCAGATGACACAATTATTCCACACACAGCCCGGACAACTATGAAGACAACGAAATATTAGATATTGGACCGGGTTTTGTTTCCTTTACGAGTGGCCTGGCGCTAACACAAAACACACTGCCGAAGGAAGGAGGAGAATAAAACAAAAAGTGTGAAGTCCTCGTTGTTATCACCAAACTAACTTTGCGAAAAGATGTTGAAGCGGAAGGGCGTTTGTACTCCGGAGAGCGGGTTGGTTGTATCCCACACACCTGGATACAATCAGCCAGGTAGTTCTTTAATCCAACTTCGTTCCACAAAGCGGTACCTTTTCCACTTGACTGAAAACCCCAGAATCTATTCTTCCTGCTCGCTGACAAAAGACAGCTCTGATAAAAAAGTTCGAAATCTTTCGTGGTCCGCTCTTCAGTATCTCCACAGTCTTAATCTCATACAAGTGGAGGGTATTCAAAGAAGGTGGGGATTAACTTCTCGAGTCCATCTGGCTAAGTCTGAGGGGAGTTTTGTTTGAGAAGAACGATGGGCGTGAAATCAAAGGAAAATCTCGAGAGGTTGACTGTCGCAAACGTAACCGAGAGTGTATTTTCTGTGGAAGAATGAGTTTTTCCGGGTAAACCCAGATTGCTCAGAACGCTATAGACAGTTCGAGCCTCAGCCAAGTTCGTCTATTCTACTCACACACGCGACCCTTCTGCTCAACAAGACCAGCCGCTGTCAAAACTGCTCAACATTATGAGTTTCTCGTACGGCGTTTATTAAAGGACTCGTTTTTCTTCTAACCTTGTTAAACTTAATGAAATCTGAGGCGCAAAACTACCTGTGCATTGTGCAGTACACTGCCTAGATTTGACACGTCCTTACAGAAAGTTTGTTATTGATGGGGAAAAAATGTTTAGCGACAAAGAGGCGTAAATGACTAATGGAGCTAAGAGTGTAGACCATAAATTTCCTTCAAGTGTTCTGTGGCAGCGCGGCTTGTGATGATCTCTGTTTACCACAGACCCAGCGCTTGGAGAGAAAACATAGATCTACGCTTCTGTGTCTCTCGGTCTCCAGGCTTTCTCCTTGACTCTCCCGGCATGCAATGCGTCTAGATTGGTCTAGAAATCTGGTCTTCGACGAAATTCTCTCGCCGTCTTTTAATCCACTTGAGGCGACTGGCTCCGCGGTTAGCTAGCAACAGGACACCATTAGACCGGTATCAGGTTCACAGTACTCATTTTGAGCGTGTTTCGGATGTAACCAATACTAAATAACGACAAACACTTACACATGTGACGCGTGTCTGTCCTAGTCTGTGGCTGGACACTATGCCTACATACTCTGTTCCAGCGAGTTTGGAGCTTAGACGGTTCTCAAACTGACAAGGATCGCCGACCTGAGACAATGTGGCTACGATCTTTACTGTGATGTTGACTGACGCTCGGGCTTACTGATAATTATTGTATTGAAGAAATCTTTTTCGTTAAAGGGAATAATAATAATAATAATAATAATAATAATAATAATAATAATAATAATAATAATAATAATAATAATAATAATAATAATAATAATAATAATAATAATAATAATAATAATAATAATAAAAAACAAAAACAAAAAACAAAATAACCCATATCACCAGTTACGTGGTCTTCTGGCTTACACGCGCACCCTGTGATCTGCAAGACCCTTGTTCAGTTCGAGTTTGTCACCATGGTAATAAACACTGAGACAAACTTGTTTGCAGTGCTGCTGTTTTTAGTAAAATAAAATCAACAAAACGGTATAATTTACAGTAATATTAATACGTGATAATGATGAAAATAAATCTCTTTTTTTTTTAATAGCGCACTTCTGTAGTTAAGCATGCTTATTGCTTTTCCACTATTTAAGGTTTTTGCTCTATTAGAACTTCGGAAACTTTCTGCTTTCAGTCCGTCGCTAAATATTCCTCATGGTAAAAGTCTCTTGAAGCATCTCTTAGCTAGCTCTCAGCTGCTATCTAGACAGTGCACGTAAATACCAAGGATCTAGGAATGAAAAAGGTGTGAGCAAGACGCCATGAAATTTCAAGAAACGTGGAGGCAAAATGGCTGAAGTGAAGGAAACATTAATAAGTGCTGGAAATAAATCACTCTCCACAAGTGGAGCGGTTACGTCAGTTTGCTCGCCTCTTTTGTGCTCTCTCCTCACATCATGAATCTTTCTCTCTCTCTCTCTCTCTCTCTCTCTCTCTCTCTCTCTCTCTCTCTCTCTCTCTCTCTCTCTCTCTCTCTCTCTCTCTCTCTCTCTCTCTCTCTCTCTCTCTCTCTCTCTCTCTCTCTCTCTCTCTCTCTCTCTCTCTCTCTCTCTCTCTCTCTCTCTCTCTCTCTCTCCTCCCTCTCTCTTTCTTCTTTCATTCCCTCCTTAAAACCACATAAAGCCGAGCTGTTCCCTGTTATAAAGGGTGATAAATGGGTTTTCGTTGCTTCTCTTTCTCTCGCTCTCTCTGTCTCTCACTTCCCACCTAGCCTCATGGCGCTATAATTGGCCCGATCTTGCTTGCTTTGCTCGGAAAATAATTTGATTTCATTTTAGTTTCTACACTTCACTTTCCTTTGTTTGTTTTCATTAGTGAAGAATTTTTTTTCGCAATAAAAATAATTTAAAAAAAAAAAAAAAAAAAAAAAAAAAAACCCAACAAAAAAACAAAAACGTCATCGCATAAAATTTATGGTTTATACAATTCTTAAAAGAAAACTTTGTTATAAAAAAAATGATATCACACTTTTCTGGGACGGCTCGATTAAACAACATCCCTCAATTATATCGGAGAGGTTTGAAGGGAAAGTTAGCTCAGATGGTAAAGCGTTGGACTGACAAAACGAAGATCCCGAGTTTGAATCCTTGGTTGGGCCTTCGGCTGGTTAGTGAGATCGGGTTTCACCCGACTAAGCCTATTCTAAGGCTTTAGGAGGGCCAATAGTCAATAAGTCTGAGAGAAAAGGTTGCAACAACAGCGGATTAAAATTAATCATTGCCTCTGGCTTTGAAATTTGGAAGTTGTAATGCACTGTAAAACTCTCTAGTTGCGACACAACAACAACAACAACAACAACAACAATAGCCACAACAAAAAGAGCAACGTCAAACAGCAGGAGTGACTCGACATTACGTCATAATCCTCAAAAAGTTGGCGCTGGTTGAATGCCAAAATTTGGACGTGATGGCTTAGAAATCTGTAGCGCCATTAAAGAAGTATTAGTTTTAAAAATTTAAGAAAAAAAAAGAAGATCCACCATCAAGATTTAGCTCGTATCTAACATGTATGATACCAGCACTCAAATTTAAAATAGGAACTTTGTAAACAAATGCAAAACCCATTAAATCACCGCTCGTAGACGATTTGGCTTGCAAAAACTACTTGTTCAACCAACAATAATCCTTAATTCCGGCCACACCCACAAGTTATTTTAAGAACAAAACCAAGTCTGTCTGCAAGACATTTAGTTACCGCGAAAGCAGCGTACTTATACAGTGACGTAAAATATTATCCTCTTGCGATGAAAACTTAATATTTCACCCTTCCATATTGGTCTCCAACGATTGTATCTTCTACATTTTGAGCGCACATCTCCAACCCTAACCGCTAGCAGTGCTCGCGCTAGCTTGCCTGGAAGCTCTATACGCGAGTTTACACCAGGTCGAGAATGGCGCGGAAGTCGCACCTGGTCTGCGTTACAGCCGACCATCAGTTTGACGTCGTCTGCTGCAGCTCCTGCCGCTACTGCACTCTGGCGTTGCCTAACGTTCCGCAAAGTTTGACCGCCTGGTTGAGCGAACGTTTGTAACACTGCACTTAGCACACAGGTCATAATGTCTTCGAGTCCTGAATATTGCAAGATGGGTCTAGTCCAATCAACGAGCCTATTGATATATTGGACAGGTTCAGCAGATGTAGGCTGATATAATTAACTTTTATCTACACACTGCAATAGCATCCGGGCTATGCCAAGGGACACCACTCTATATTTCTTCTTATCATGACGACATGTTGTTGCGATCGTCTGTTCAATTTGCAACAGCCGCCATATTGGATATTGCGTAAAAGACATTAATTGTTGTCTTGGAAATTGCTTCGACGTCGTGGCTCGCTTGCCAGAAACAAATCAAGCCACACACAATGTGGTCAATCATCGCCTGAAACTCTTTTTAAACGAAAAGGCTCTAGAAACTTGGGAAGGTTTTGAAAAATTGCAATCGGTCACGAGGTTCTTTGTACTTCTTTTTTTTTTTTGTTTTGATTATTTTTTCTGACAACAAAAGTTTTACTACTTGCGTCTCTTTTACGATGAAAAAGACTCCCGTGTCTAATCTATTCCAAACTCGTTTCAATACTGACGTCAGTCGCTTTCTGTCCACCGATAGGTTAACATAATTATTAGGGTAAAAGAAATGTAAAAATTCTTGTGGAAAAGACCTTTTGATGCAGAAATTGTTTCTTGCATCATAAGAGTTCATAAAGTCTATAGATTTACAAAAATGAAAACAAGCAATACTAAACTAAAAAAAAAAGCATACACACGCAAAGTTAGAAACAAAACAAAGCTATATGAGTTTAATATAGAATAATGATTTAGCGCTTGAGAAGAGATGGTCAAGTGTAAATATTCTGTTATCTTTAGTGACGATTTTATTTACCCTCTTGACATCCATTTAATTCTTAATTCCCCCCCCCCAAAAAAAAAAAAAGGTAACAATTGCAATTTTTAGAAAAAAATTCTGAAAGGTGCAGTTTGAATTTTCTAAGGACTTGTGGTTTATTTACTCTACATAATTTTTTTTTTTTTTTACTTTTCATCATGTGGTAAAGTGTTAAGCTTTGCTTTGCCAAGTTCCCGAATATTTGGCGCTTGACTCTGTAGGCGAGGATTTGAACCTGAGGTTTTCTTACCTGGATCGAGACTAGCTCCACCATCATCCCTCCCAAACCGGCCCTGATTCCCCCTCCCCTTCCCCCTCCCCCATAAACCTTGCTAATGATGCGCACATGTCCTCGGTCCAGACCCCTGCACCATCTCCTAACTGACCAATTATTCGCGGTGCCAGAACCCAAACGAGCGAGTCAGCAAGGGTCAAGCGAGCCAGTAAACTGCCCCTTGTCGTGTTAGCTGCTGACCACGACTGGACATTAGTCTTGTCCTGCGATAAGGGATTGACCACCGCTGGACAAGGTGCGAGGCCTGCGTTTGTCAGGGGTTGATATACACCGTCTACTTGAACGCGTTGTTAGATAGACCTGGTTGAAGTGATCGCGGTCAGTAAAAAGTTGTTGAGGTTTTGAGACCGGTGGTGGAGCAGCAGCAGCAGGGAAACTGGAGACGATCTAACGTCCGCTAAATGTGAGGAACTTTTTTTTTTGAAGGAACCATCGCATTCTTAGAATCTTTTTCAATCTGACCTTCTGCGCTGGTGGTCGTGGGGGTAACTCACAAGGCCTGAAATTAGCAGAGACTGTTCCGAACCCTCTGTGAAGATCTGTCTGTCTATCTCTCTATCTATAGAAATAAAGGAAGCAGTCAAACAACGCAAAAGGCTGAGACAGACGAAGCTAGATCTAAGGATCTAAAGATGCAAGAGACTGTAAATTAAGAAATAAATAGTATAGAAAAATCAACCACAAACCTAGATCCAGCTCAAGACCGACAAATAAGACGAAAGACGTGAAAACATTAGAACAGATGGAATGAACAGGGATCGAACCTGCACCTCGATGCGGCACCCATCGCCTTGCCGAGACAAGACCAGGCACTTAACCACTGAGCCATCCGCATTTACAAAAAATAGATGCTTCAGGAACAGTGACTTTCATGCTGGCTTGAATAGACTAACAAGTTGAATCTTTAAGAACGATCAAGTCCATATTTTTACAGGACATAAACAAACTAGCCTCTAACGGATCTTAGAAAGATGCACATTTGACTGAAAGACATAATTTTAATATAGAAATAAGGGAAGCAGCCAAACAACGTTTGACCTGATTGATTTATTTCTATATATCAAAATTATGTCTTTTTTTTCTTCGCTCCCCTCTCTTTTCTGTTGTTCTCACTCCTCTCTCTCCCTCTCTCTCTCTCTCTCTCTCTCTCTCTCTCTCTCTCTCTCTCTCTCTCTCTCTCTCTCTCCCTCCCCCCCCCCCTTTCTCTAACTTTCTCACTCTGTCTCCATCTTCGTATCTCCAAGGCCATAAGTTACTGACGTGTAATGTTGTCTACTAGCATTCACGTACTCGATCCTTCTCATCTTCTCTTCCCTCCATTCTCCTTTTTCTTATTCTCACTCCTTCTTTCTCTCCCTCTCTCTCTCTCTCTCTCTCTCTCTCTCTCTCTCTCTCTCTCTCTCTCTCTCTCTCTCTCTTTCTCTCTCTAACTTTCTCACTCCGTCTCCATCTTCGAATCTCCGAGGCCATAAGTTACTGACGGTCCTAGACTAACGACCAATACTGCCCCAGAGGTGTCCATTACTCTTGTGACCAGTGATAAGACAGCCTCGCCGGACATCTCGCGACAAGGTGTGAGCTCTGCTAGCCATGCCACTCACCCCTCACACCCACTCACCAGGGCATCAGTGTACGCGCTCCGCGTCTCTCCATGTATATAGTGTGTGAGAGTGATGGGACCGAGGCAGCAAACACCGAACTGGCCACACCAAGATACCAGAGATCTAGTGTCTCTGATGATACCAGTCACAGCATAAAAAACAAATGCCAAACTCTTGGACACAACTCTAAAATAAGTCCAAGGATCCGATGTATACACGGGTGAAAGATGGATTAAAATAACTTAAGGTATAGACAATCACCCAACTTACACTTATGATTTTATGGACAAAGAGCACAAAATTTGAAATTACATATAAACGTTTCGCCTGAAAATTAGTTTCATCAATTTAGACTAGTGACATTATAAATAATAAGGAACGTGATTTCTTTTTTGAAAGAAATCACATTCCCTTCACTAGTCTATTCTGATGAAACCAATTTTTAGGCGAAACGTTTGGCCAGTAGACACCTACCAGTGCGAGGACGCTAGGAAAAAAAACCCGCTTCAAGTAAGAAATTTAAAACCTGCGTGCTTTTTGTGTTTTATTCGAAACTTTTTTTTACTATATTGACTGTATATAAAACGACGGATTAATTGGCTGGATAATTGATGACTTGATTGATTGATTGATCGTTTTCTTAGATGATTGATTGTTTGATTGATTGGCCACTTCATACGACCTTCTAACCATGAAGAGTTTCCATAGGCCAGTCCTTTGGAGAAAGACGGAGCAATCACATATCTTTAAAAAATAACGAAAACAAACAAACAAACAAAAAAAAAAACCAAAAAACAAAAAACATCTCCACGTTTTGAGTTGAAAAGTTATGATTGTGTGATTGTCCATTTCCCTAACTACAGATATATAATCGCGCCTACACATTTCTTTGTATTCTCTAGTTCCATGTTCCATGTTCTATGGTCTGTCAAACGATCTACTATCCAAATCGAAGTAAAACTATTCACACCCACCCGAGTCCTCGGTTAAATGTTTATAAGCTAGTGTAGGATGCGGGAGTATCAATAAATTGGAGGGTGACCCAGAAAAGTTGCTTCCTTTGGTTGGAAAGAGATAAAAGTTTACCTTTATATTGCACAAAATAATCAGCCCCAATGTGCTTTCTTGCATCAACCTCTTTGAGTTTCCTTATCTTGGTCCACTTCTATAATTTTTTTTTCCAATTCTCGATTTAGCTTGCTTCATCTATTGGAAAGCCATTATGTATAAACTTCAACCGCTTTTGAGATGCTAAATTCTTCCATTCTTCCACCATCCCCAGACGGCAGCGACTCGGAGACGAAAAGGTCAAGGACATCGTATACCAGACACCAGACGCTGGAGCTGGAGAAGGAGTTCCACTACAACAAGTACCTCACGCGCAGGCGCAGGATCGAGATAGCGCATGCGCTGAACCTCACGGAACGCCAGATCAAGATTTGGTTCCAGAACCGGCGCATGAAATGGAAGAAAGACCACAAGTTGTCGCACATCGCCAAAAACATGAACCTGGCCAACGCTCTGGAGAAGGCTGCTGAGGAGCAGCAGGCCAAGATGTCCCAGATGGTTATGTGAGGGGAGGAAAGTGGGGAGAGACAGGGGGGTGGGGGGAATACAGGGAACATACTGGCAAGATTGAGTGGCTGTAAAAGGAGAAGAAGTAGCAGATATAGACAGAAAGGCAGATAAACAGGGCTGAGGAAATGAGAGAAAGATATGTATATATAAAAAGAGAAATGGACAGATAGATGAATTTATCAATCTATAAGACAAATGAAGCGAAAAAGATATGGGAAACTATTTTAGTTCAAAGTTCGTGTTGCTAGTACAGTTACATCAAAACCTAGCAAAAGATAAACATTCAGCATATGACCGAAAAAAAATTAATAAAATCGATCATTAAAGAATCATATAAGTTGTGGAGCCAGTACAGAACATAGCAAAATAATTGAGAAATGGGATAGATAAACTTTCAGTGGAGATTTTTTGTGAAGCTGGCTATCTCTGGTGAGATTGAGCTCTCATCTGTACAGCTATTTTCTGTCTGGGGAGAGAGAGAGAGAGAGAGAGAGAGAGAGAGAGAGAGAGAGAGAGAGAGAGAGAGAGAGAGAGAGAGAGAGAGAGAGAGAGAGAGAGAGAGAGAGAGGGAGGGAGAGGGAGGGAGGGGAAGTTCTGAGATCATACAGTAACGATCTGGATAGAATCAGTGTGTCTGCGCCTTCAATAGAACTGTCAAATAGAACATAAGTTTCTTGGAAACACACGGGCTGTTTGGTGTTTTCCAAGAAACACAATGTTAATGAGTGCAGTCCACTCACTATCTGGAGTTGAGGGTTTCATCTCCGGTTTCTCATAATGCCTTGATCCGCATATGACAATAGCATGCCCGCGAAAAGCTCTCACATGGACTGGAATCTGAAAAAGGACGTAACTTTCACGGGCTTGTGAGATATAAGAAAAGTATCTTCCAATGACACTAGTAGGAAATACGTCATGTACATGAAAGACATCAATCTTGTCTGATTCAGGTGTATCAGTCTGTCACGCCGCATTTAGACTGTCAAGTCCACTTCCTTAACAGACAGCCTATAATGTAATTATGTGTATCGTCACCATGATGCCAGATAGAAGGTCATCCTACTAACGCCCTGGATTGACATTGTCTTCTCCTCGGAATTTGGCTATATTTCTGTATCTTTTTGGGCCTCGTGCAATGTTCCAGTGTATGTCGGACCATCACATCCCCTGGCTCTCTATACAGTGGATCGCTCACACCGTGTTCAGCAATGTAAGCTGTCAAGATGGCGGCACTGATCTGATATCTGATTGGATAATGCCAAGCTGTAAATCAAGATGGCGGCACTGATCTGATATCTGATTGGACAATGCCAAGCTGAAAATCAAGATGGCGGCACTGATCTGATATCTGATTGGACAATGCCAAGCTGTAAATCAAGATGGCGGCACTTATCTGATATCTGATTGGACAACGCCGCTGCCAGCACTACCTATCGCCTCTTTATTTAATACAAATTTTGTAAGATAGAGAAGTACACAGACTTTTGCAAGAAGGCCATAGTTATAACAGAATATGTTCTTTTTTTTATCAGAAAGCTGTTCAATGATAATATCTACCAAACCCTCCAACTCCGAGGATATTAATAAACAAAGCCATTCGATGAAGAAATAAGGAACTATGTACCCAACTGTGTGGACCATGAGCAAGTCTTGACTTTTGTCACACATCTTGCCCTCTCGCCCCACCCCCGCCCTCCCCCTTCCCCTTTTGGTTTTGTGTTAAAATGTATAAGTCATTAAAATGTTGAAATGGAAACACAAATCCACATTTTCAAGCTGTGTAACTAGGATGTATAATTATATATTGGTTAATAATGATGTGAAATAGATGTGAATGTCATGTATTGTAAATAGGAAGATAAAAGTCATGACGTCACCCCCCTTAGCTACGCTACGGTAATCTATCTTCCCCCATCAGCGAGAATGAACCAAGCTCATTAAAACATTCAATTTTAATGTTTTTAGGCTCATCTATGTCCTCAATGGGTACCATCGAGGTTTGGAGTAAACAATTCACGACATGTGTGGCGAAACAGATAGGATGAGGCTCAACTTAACTTCCATTGTTCTCAGATTGTATGGAACCACAAATATGACGTCACAATATTTCTCCCTGATAAAAACCGTTCGGAACCTCATTGCGCCAACATAGTGTTATTCGCCATGTACAAAATATTGTGTGTATGTGTGTGTGTGTCTCTCTGATCGTTTTCCATGTAGATGTGTAGGTGAGTTAGCAGGTGTGTACATTTTCTTCCTCACGACATTAATTTATAACCCCCCCCTCCCCCCCCAAACAGTGCGAAGTTTTATTTCGACCTTGTCTTGCCCAAGGTGAGCCTTTGACGTCAGAACTGTAAATAGTCCAGAGCGCTCTGCACATCAGGTGACCTTGACCTTGCGTTGCTTCATCCCACTGTTGTTTCACTAAGAGTTGCTTTATCTTGAATTATTGTATTAAAATAAAACCAAGAGCCTCTAAGTGTAAACAGCCCTGCATTTTCTGCGTAAAAATCTACCTAAAATTAGCTAATGACTTTGTTTTTCACTTCTTTTTTTTTTTTTTTTTTTTTAACCCAATCCAATCATTTATAATATGAATGTTGAAATTTTTGTGAAGTTTCTGTGTACGTTTTCCAAGCAAAAACTTTGAAAAAACCACGTTCTGAATTTTCCAAATGATGTACTTATCACAAAGAATTACTATAATACGTGTATTATGTATTTAGTAGAATGTTCAAAGATTGTTGTGTTATATTATTTGAATTCACCATATTACAATCATCAGACGTATTTATTTCTTATTTTCTGGTCGCTCAAGTATGTGTAGTGAAAAGCTCTATTGATGTGAGGCGACTGTACAAATTTTGTTTGGTTGGACGGATGGATAGGGCTGCATGATGATTTTATGATGGATAGATAGGTAGATAGATAAATAGATAGAGAGTAAGATAGATGGGCCGAAAAATTGTAAGAGAGAGAGAGAGAGAGAGAGAGAGAGAGAGAGAGAGAGAGAGAGAGAGAGAGAGAGAGAGAG
>JAWDGP010006468.1:650000-652500 GCA_033675545.1 Elysia crispata
TTAAACCAGTGAAAAGCTAACACTAAAACGACGCTTACACAAAGATACACAGAAAAAGACTTTAGGCGCTACAAAACACAGCACACATCACAATCTAGAAGACTGTTTACCTGGAGTCAGCGGCGGGAACTTGATTCTAGTATTTGAGTTGAAATAAAGGAAATCGACTAAGTCTGTACTTTCCCAATCTATTTTTAGATAATTCTAACGCTTATTAGAAAGCTGTACATTTTCGTCCTAAGTGCATAAAAGTGCACTGCCTTGCGGGAATTCTTAGCCGCGCAGTTATTTAAACCTACATGACAATGGATATTTTAAGACATCTGTAAAGAGATTAGGATTTTACAAAACTAGTGAACTATTCTTATTGGAATGTGATTCGGATTTTCCCGTCTGTTGCCACATTCCTGCGCATCTCTGAAGTCATTGAGGTTATGACCTCTACACAATTAATAGTGAAATGCCCTGACCTTTGAACCGCCGGCGAGGTAGATGCTGGGTGGAATGGCGCTGTCATTTCTTTCACGGCACTGCTTTCTATCACTTGTGTTTTGGTATTAATTGATATTACTGATAATTGATTTATGATAATTGATCTTCATTGTCATCGTTATTGTACTCTGTAGGGTTGTGTTACCACTGCGTGTCAAACTTATGTGAATCTTCACAAAATAATAAATAATACAGACCCAAAGCTGGAATATTCTCGTCTTTGTTACTGCCATCTTCTTCTTCATGACCATCATCATCATTGTCATCGCCATCATCATCTTTATCATCATCGTCATCATCATCGTCGTCATCATCACCATTATCACCAGTTTTATCATTATCATCACAATCATCATCATCATCATCTTTATCCCCATCTTCATGATCATCATAATCATCATTATCGTCTAAAGATCTATCCTGCAATCTATACCAATATCATCTTTTTTTTATTATCGTCGTTATCTGCTTTAAAATTCTCTTAGCCCTTCTCCTCCTCCTCCTCCTCCTTTGTTTTATTGGAATATTTATTTTTCTAGTGTGAAATATATTTTTTTTAACAGAACTGCAGCAGCTGTGCAGAACACAGCATAAAGCTGGTATCGGTAGGAGAGAAACAGTGGGATAAAATAATTACAAGGAAATAACAGGTGAAAAAAGGATTGCGTAAATTAATGCAGTGAGTTGAGTGAAATTATAGGATAACTCTAAATATAGGACAGCAGTAAAACTACTTATATAGGCTGACCATCAGCACAGAGGAAGAAACGGATAGGACAGCAGTAAAACTACTTATATAGGCTGACCATCAGCACAGAGGAAGAAACGGATAGGACAGCAGTAAAACTACTTATATAGGCTGACCATCAGCACAGAGGAAGAAACGGATAGGACAGCAGTAAAACTACTTATATAGGCTGACCATCAGCACAGAGGAAGAAACGGATAGGACAGCAGTAAAACTACTTATATAGGCTGACCATCAGCACAGAGGAAGAAACGGATAGGACAGCAGTAAAACTACTTATATAGGCTGACCATCAGCACAGAGGAAGAAACGGATAGGACAGCAGTAAAACTACTTATATAGGCTGACCATCAGCACAGAGGAAGAAACGGATAGGACAGCAGTAAAACTACTTATATAGGCTGACCATCAGCACAGAGGAAGAAACGAACGGAATCACAAAACGCCTCTTCGTGTGAGGCCGGCAAAGTCCGGAATCCGAAATTCCGCCATTTTTTTTTTGTCTAGAAATTTTGTCAACAAATCCATGAAGGGTGCATGTTAAATCTCAGATTGACCCGCACTTCTGATCAATTTTATTTTGTGAATGGTTTAGCGGGATGTCTAAAGGAAGAAAGAAAGGAAAAAAGTAATATAAATATATATATATATATATATATATATATATATATATATATATATATAGAGAGAGAGAGAGAGAGAGAGAGAGAGAGAGAGAGAGAGAGAGAGAGAGAGAGAGAGAAAGAGAGGGAGATTTTGAATAGGTTTTTATCCTTTAGACATAAATATTACTGCAACTGGCTAGAGACGTATAGAGAAAAGATAGATACTCTCTAAGCTATGGGTGTTAAATTCCCTAGATCTAGATCTAGCTTGTGGCGATATTTGATTTACTTTTGTCAGATCAATTTTCACTTTTTCAATTTCTTTACAGGTTGGTAATTCAACTTACATCAGAAATGAAAAAAACGAAAAAAAAAAACAAAAACAAAACAATACTACTTTCACCAAGCATCTCTAAAGATATTTCTTTTTTCTTTTCGTTAGAGAAATTATGCTGCTTATAATACATTCATGTCTAAGTGTAACCATAGCAAAGAATCAACTGTTAACGTCCTCAGACAATCTTATATGGTGGATGAAATTGGGTCAAGGCACGAAGTTTTGTGACGTATTTATGTGGGACTTGTGAATCTTTATTACAATTAATCTGTGACCATTTAATGCCCGATCGTGGAGTCGTATTTATGAGCAGAAATA
>JAWDGP010006468.1:657500-660000 GCA_033675545.1 Elysia crispata
GTATGCCTGAAGGAGGCTGTTTGTGATACTAATGAAAGTCTGGGATTTAAAACAACAGACAAACGGGTTCGCTGCACCAACAATCAATCAATTAATCAAGCAATCAATCAATTAATCAATGACGTTACAGATTGATAAATTTTTCCTCCTTACGAAACATCAAAGGCAGACAACTCATTCTCTCTCACAAAACAGGTTATCGATTCTGATTTTTGTATCTGCTGCAGAACTGCTCAGAAAATAATCGATACCGTAATGAATTACGCAAGCTTCGATTACCTATCGCCCAATCAAAGGGTGCGTACAGATCTGGCCACGCCTCCCTTGGTCGTTAAATCTGGCCAGGCGACAGACTAACTTGGTTCGGTGGGTTGATGAGAGCCTACCTGGCAATTTGTAACACTCCGAGAGCTAGTTAGATCGATTCTCACATAATATCAGTCTGGTGGAAGCGAAGGAACTTTCCTAACATCCAGAAATATTTCAACCTCAAAATTCCTTTTTTTCTTACCGTAGTTCTGTGACAGTGTTATTACTGAATGGATACAAATTTTTTTTTTGTATGACTAGATAAATCACCAAAACACTTTTAAGGATCATCTTGATGCGTGTGAGAAACAAAACCAAACCAGAAATACCAGAGGATCTGTGTAGCTTTGTAGAGGGAAAAGGCACAATAAAATGATATCTTGTCAATTCTGTAGATGGAGAGACAAAATCTGGTATTATGTGGATATATTATACACACACACATATATCATATGTATGCAAAATAGGTTTTATTTCCTACTAGCCTGTTGTGCCTTTATTTTTATCTTATAGGTTGATTCTAGCCCAAGCACTAAGTCTTGATTTCGATCTGTCGGAGTTTTACTTCCTACTAGCCCGTTTATGCCTTTATTTTTATCTTATAGGTTGATTCTAGTCGGAGCACAAAGTCTTGATTCCGATCTGTCGGAGTTTTACTTCCTACCTGCCTGTTGATGCCTTTATTTTTATCTTATAGGTACATTCTAGCCCAAGCACTAAATCTTGATTCCGATCTGTCGGAGTTTTACTTCCTACTAGCCTGTTGATGCCTTTATTTTTATCTAATAGCTTGATTCTAGCCCAAGCACTAAGTCTTGATTCCGATCTGTCGGACTGATTCGTAAAGACAAACCGTGACCACGGTAAAACCAACTCATGGGTCGGAAGCTGTGACCTGTAATTAGACAGGGGAGTGATGCTTAAGTGAGACCCCTAGATCAGTCCTTCGTGAGCTGAGAGACCCATGTTACTTGGCAATAGTCTGTTCCGCCGATGTAAAAAACTGAATGTAAAAATTTAGATCTATGCTATTTATTAAATTTATTTCATTATTATAAATTTGAAAGAAAGGAGAAAAAAAGGCCAGTTGGTGAAAATGTACCATGGAAAACATTTCTAATTTCTGAGCGCAGTAATGTAATTTAAACAGCATCTGCAAGCAGAAAACGGGTTCTAGATCTAGTACAATAAGGGAAACCGTTACACCCATTAATAAACCTTGTTTTCTTGTTTCCTTGTCAGTAACTGTTAATGTTAAAGACCTGTCATCCATCAGGTAAACGATCAAACCGTACGTGCCCTAAAACACACGGCTCCAGAGTGAGTTACTCAGTGACAGGACGTGCGATTAACTGTTGAGACTTAGTGTCAGGGCGTGCCAATATAACTCAATAGAGTGTCACTTAATGACACGGGTCGGTGGTGTCATACAGCTGTTTTTTCCTTCTCTATGTCTCTATCTCTATTTTAAGACAACGTTATGAAACCTATCTATGTGTGTCGGCGTGAGCACGTCTGCTCGTTCATTTGCTGCAGGTGCAGATCTGTGATATTTCCTATTTATAAAGTAAAATTAGGAACATTCCCTATTGTCAGCTTCACGAAATTTCAGCTATCTATCTATCTATCTATCTGTCTATCTATCTATCTATCTATATATCTATCTATCTATATATCTATCTATCTATCTGGCTATCTATCTATCTATCTGTCTATCTATATATCTATCTATCTATCTATCTATCTATCTGGCTACCTATCGATCTATCTATCTGGCTATCTATTGATCTATCTATCTGGCTATCTATCTATCTATCTATCTATCTAACTATCCATCTATCTATCTATCTATCTATCTATCTATCTATCTATCTGTGTATCTGTCTATCTGTCTATCTATCTATCTCTCTATATTTCTATCTATCTATCTATCTGTCTATCTATCTACCTACCTACCTACCTACCTACATACCTACCTACCTGCCTACCTACCTACCTATCTATCTATCTACCTATCTATTTCTCTATCTTTCTATCTACCTATCTATCTATCTGTCTTTCTATCTAAGTATCTATTTTATACACACATACATATACACATGAAACAACTTAAAAAAAAAATTACTTGAGGTTAAGTTTGTAATGTCGCCCAAATCAATCAATTGTTCACAGCCTGACGGAGGCCACAATC
>JAWDGP010006468.1:665000-670000 GCA_033675545.1 Elysia crispata
TGTTCCAGCCTTGAGCACTTGACCACTCTTCAGAGAGCATGATAATTACCCAGATGCATCTGGTCCCTCGCTGTGTGTCATACTGATTGTTGGACATACAGAGTTTAACACACCAACCTGCGCAATCGACTTCAACTAAGAAAGCTGAGTTTTGTTGGAATGAAAATAAAACACTTAGCATTTTCGATCACACAGTCACACACACACACACACTCTCTCTCTCTCTCACTCTCTCTTCTTTCTCTTAGTCTCTCTCTCTCACTCTCTCTCTCTCTCTCTCTATTCTTTCTGTTTGTCTCTCTCTCTTCTTTCTCTTTGTCTTTCTCTCTCGCTCTCTCTCTCTCTCTCTCTCTCTCTCTCTCTTTCTCACTCTCTCTTCTTTCTCTTTGTCTCTCTCTCTCTTTCTCACTTTCTCTTCTTTCTCTTTGTCTCTCTCTAAATAGAAAAGCAAAAACACCACACTTGGAGGACAACTTGGTCTTTAAGGGACAAAGAGAGATTCACTGTTGAATGTTAACATTAAACAAGTGAGAGAGAGAGAGAGAGAGAGAGAGAGAGAGAGAGAGAGAGAGAGAGAGAGAGAGAGAGAGAGAGAGAGTGAGAGAGGGATTAGACTTAGAGATAAATAGAATGAGGTCGAAAGAAAGTTAAGAGATACAACGCATCAGTATCCACGATATATGCACTCATTTTATTGATCATCTATATTCAAGTGTATATCATTCATGTATGACAATACTGTTTAGTGTTACCACAATAATCCTACTTCACCACCTTAAGTGCCGTTTAAGAATCTACATCAGTACATGTTTATTCTACTGAAAGAACAGGTTGACTAACTACTATCCCTTCAACCTATAAATGTATTGTTATCACCATTCATAATATACCATGCTTAGTGTTAGTCATCTAGAGGCACTATTGAACCAGCACCACAGCCCCACGCCGAGCTAAAGAGAAGGAGAGAGAGAGGGGAGAGAGAGAGAAAGAGAGAGAGAGAGAGAAAAGGAAAGAGAGAGAGAGTAAGAGAGAGAGAGAGAGAGAGAGAGAGAGAGAGAGAGAGAGAGAGAGAGAGAGAGAGAGAGAGAGAGAGAGAGAGAGGGAGGTAGCAAATAAGGGTTTGGCTGTAACTAATAAGACAGAACGAGGCACTGCAAAGGAAATAGTGACCTGTAGAATCGAGCTTTAAGAAAGATAGCTAAAGGGAGAGAGTGGAACACAGAATAAGAGAGCAATTAACAACATAATCATCGTAGCTGCTGTATATATATATACGCACAATTCCATCATGTTTGTTAGTAATATTTCTCTCCACCTACGTGAGAATTTGGATATTTATATGGTCTTTCAATCGCCATCCCCGCCTACAGTACCACCTATATTTATTAGAGACCCTCTACATCTCGCCCTGTAACGTATCAACTATCATTCTTCTACACGCGCATTCCCATTTGAATCAGGTGTAAAACCCAAAAAACCTTTTCCCAATTTTTGAATTTTGATTTCTCTACAGACACTAACCAGCCCTAATATTTTATTCCAAACTCGCGCTCCAGCCTTATCTTACCCTCATATCAACGAGGTCACGCCCTCTGCCATCACCATCCCTAGCCATTGCACTGAACCTTGAAGCATTCTGCGCACTGCCCCTCCCCCAACCAATCATTTGTCCCGTCTGAGCCCAGCTCCCCCAATGTTTTGTTTAACTTGTTGAAGTCAATTTTTTCCTACACACTCTGATGAAGCCACAATAAAGGCGAAACGTTTTTATGTTTAATCTATACTTGTGTTGTTTCTTTTTTTAGTCCCGTAGTTATAAAGTGGTGTGCCTGTCTCTTTTTAAACTTTGTCTCTCTCTGTCTCTCTCTTAGAGATAAGGATGCAGTGAGGGAGGAGCTGTGGCAGTTCACCCCTTTAGCACTGATATTTTTCTCATTATGGAAGTAACTTGTCCATGCAAGCTGATCTGAGGAATCACCGGACATTATAATCATGAAAAACACATCCAACCAAAGGAGCACCATTCTCCAAGGAACTGAAATGGGCAGTACCAAGTTCAATGATTATCTTTATCTTGTCTTTTCGGTACTGAATGACCAAAGGGGCACCATTCTCCAAGGAACTGAAATGGGCAGTACCAAGTTCAATGATTATCTTTATCTTGTCTTTTCGGTACTGAATGACCAAAGGGGCACCATTCTCCAAGGAACTGAAATGGGCAGTACCAAGTTCAATGATTATCTTTATCTTGTCTTTTCGGTACTGAATGATCAGAGGGGCACCATTCTCCAAGGAACTGAAATGGGCAGTACTAAGTTCAATGATTATCTTTATCTTAGCTTCTCGGTACTGAATGACCAAAGGGGCACCATTCTCCAAGGAACTGAAATGGGCAGTACTAAGTTCAATGATTATCTTTATCTTAGCTTTTCGGTACTGAATGACCAAAGGGGCACCATTCTCCAAGGAACTGAAATGGGCAGTACTAAGTTCAATGATTATCTTTATCTTAACTTTTCGGTACTGAATAATTGTAACGCAAATTCCCATTAAATCGCATTTGCTAACCCCAAAGTCGGAAATATGTTGAGAACTGAGAAAAGGAAAACAGATTTTAGTTTCTCTGATTTTGTTTAATGTAGAGACCATAAGAACCATAACGTATGCAGTTGCATGTCAAACTGTGGATGTTTTCCATTGATATTTTTTTATCGTTTAACAAGAATCAGAAAAAAAAATGTGAATGGAAAGAAGAATGTAAAAACAATGCATCCTTAAAAAAGTAAACGGAAGTCGAAAGAATGAAGATAGAAGCAAACCAATATAAAAAAAAAATAACAAAACTAAAAAAAAAAATTTTGAAGTAAAAAAAAAAATATGAAAATATGATCTACCTCATCGGCAGCAAAGAATTATAATGTCCCTATCATCATCATCTATATCGTCATCTACGTCATCATCCTAATCATCATTATTATCATCGACAACAACAGAAAATTTAAAAAAAGAAAAAAAATACCCTCCCACCCCCACAACAATTACGACCCTTAAAGGAGACACACAGAGCATGCTATAAACATGAGAAAGTTAAAAAAAAAAAAAAAAAAAATTCAACTGAAATGTTTTTGTTCGCGGCTATCCTGACATCACTTCCTGTCACCAGACCCACAATCCTCCGATTACCCACCTGGGCTCGCCACCTTCCGTTTTGTCGCGTCATGCGCACCAGTGGCACTGCTCGCACCCGGCCGCCATGACTCCCAGACCGGTGCGTCAACGTCAGTAATCTCCCCTTGGCGATCTGATACCTGTGATTAGTACCTCTGTAAACAGCAAGACTCCCTGGCCGGAGTGTGCCGGATATGACGTCACACTCGTAATTATGATAAATGTCGAGCGGGGCTGGATTACTTTAAAAAGGATTATTTTCTAACCCCGAAATTTACGACTTCTCTTACGTGTGTGTTTAATCTTTTTTCCTTTTTATTTTTTTTATTTTTTTTTTTTTCTTTCTAATTTTGTATTCTCTTTCTCTTCATGAATCATCGGTAGTGACCAGGAAATCTTGCACTGAAGAATTTTTGTTTCACTCAGCGTTAATTTCAGTATTAATGTTACTTCGATTGTTTTCTCATGCTCTGCTTTAACAAAAAAAAAAATATTTTTTAACTTGATGAATTTCGTATGCTGCAAGGTTTTGGTATTTTAAAATGAGTAGGATGATCGCTATTTGTCTATCTTTATCTATCTATCTATCTACCTATCTATCTATCTATCTATCTATCTATCTATCTATCTATCTATCTATCTATCTATCTATCTATCTATCTATCTATCTATCTATCTATCTATCTATCTATCTATCTATCTATCTATCTATCTATCTATCTATCTATCTATCTATCTATCTATCTATCTATCTATCTATCTATCTATCTATCTATCTATCTATCTATCTATCTATCTATCTATCTATCTGTCTATCTCTCTCTCAATCTATCGATCGATCTCTATATTTATCTATCTATCCATCTACCTATCTATCTTTTCATCCAATTTTACGAACGTGCATAACCACCTGTCTATACTTTTAATATCCTTGATGTGCACAAAAAGCTGCTTTTCCCCAAACCAAACTATGATTAAAACTTGAGCTAAAATTTCCTTTCCCGTTACTGCAAGGATCTTTGACTTAATTTATAACAACGAGCAATTTTGTGAACGAGCAAATATCAATTCATAATTTGCAGAATTTAGAGATTATTACAATCATCTAAGACAGAAAGCTCCATCGAAGATTTGTCCCAATCTCAAATATAGGCCTACATAAGTATAACCTATCTCATTGTCTGCCCTCTAAGCGCTGGCCCTCTCTGTTATCTACACGTCCCTCTAACATATGACATAACTCTTTATTTATTCAAGGAGTAACGGCAACTGAGGGAGAAGTACATTTAACGTTATTGCGAGATGACCAGGGACCCAGAGGTGTCGCATCGATTGAGTGTGGGATCTCAATCTTGTTTACTCCGCTCCGTGGCCTCACAGTGCAATGGTGAATCTGATATTTGCAGAAAAAGTCACGGGTAATAATTTAATAGGATGAGCTATATCAACCAGTTATTAGAAAGAAACTCAAGATTTCTACAGCAAGCAAAGCTAGCAAAGATAAAAAAAACAAAACATGGACAAGATGTATAATAAAAACCAACAGGTAAAAAAGTGCAATGGTGAATCTGACATTTGCAGAAAAAGTCACGGGTAATAATTTAATTGGATGAGCTATATCAACCAGTTATTAGAAAGAAACTCAAGATTTCTACAGCAAGCAAAGCTAGCAAAGATAAAAAAAAAAACATGGACAAGATGTATAATAAAAACCACCAGGTAAAAGAGTGCAATGGTGAATCTGATATTTGCAGAAAAAGTCACGGGTAATAATTTAATAGGATGAGCTATATCAACCAGTTATAAGAAAGAAACTCAAGATTTCTACAGCA